>CM040467.1:64983-84728 GCA_022758105.1 Pangasianodon gigas
GTGCATCACAGTGCAGATGGACAATTACCCGAAACATACTTTGAACGCAGCTCAAGACTTTTTTAAGGCAATGTGGTGGAATGTTCTGCAATAGCCAAGTCAATCACCTGACCTGAATCCAACTGAGCATGGATTTCATAATACCCCAAGAACAAAAAGGACCTGAAGACAGCTGCAGTAAAGGCCTGGCAGAGCATCACCAGGGAGGAAATCCAGCATCTGGCAATGACTGTGGGTTCCAGACTTCAGCCAGTCATTCTTATGCCATTCATCCGCTTTGGATGTAAATACCCTCAGATTAAAGCTGAACGTCTGCACCTTGAACTCATATTCATTATTTTTAATGATGTATTATTCATTAATAATATTAATTTGTCACTGACCAAATGTTGAGGTACCTTACTGTATGTGTACATGACATTCCAAATATTTCAATAATTGCTAAATAAATGCTAGATTTTTATATTTGGAAATTTGTCCATTTAAAATCCTTATTTGTCAGTGACCCATTAGTATAAAGGTTAATCGTGTAAAGGATGCCTTTAATTAGTGTTTGCCTAATCAAACTAATTCCATCGACTGGATAAGAATTTGAACTTTTTTGTGTCTGTTTTTTCCCCCTTACGTATAATACAGACCAAGGTGTTGAGAGTGCTGTGTTATTAGGACATGAGGATTCAGTGTGGGATCTGGCGTATTCATCCAATCTAAAACGCCTGGCCTCCTGCTCAGCAGATGGCACTGTGCGTATCTGGGATGCTCAGAGCTCCACACCCTGTATAACTGTTTTCAACAAAGAGAAAGGTGGGTGTGTTATCCCTGCTACCTAGCTGTCTAATATATATGTGCTTGAATAGAAGACAGATGATAATGAATGTGAAATTGTTAAAATGACTTGTACATCTTACTGTCTCATGCCTAGTCACTCCTATTATATGTCTGCAACTTATTCTTGTGTTTGCAAGTATTCCATGAGTACATTTTTTTCTTTTAATATGAAAATCAATATATTGTATATTTCTATCATTAACATGAATAAATATATTACCAACATCCCACAAACAGCAGCTAGCTTCAAATATTTATCTAGAAACATACATACATGTATACATACATTAATTCTCATGCTAGGAACAAATACTGTATATGTGATACACAAATCCTAGTTTCAGAGTAAAGATTGTATATTTTTGTTCTCAAGCTCTCAAAAAACAAGACTTTCTCTACCACAGAACATGGAACTCCTACTTCCATTGCATTTGGGAATGTAGACCCATCCCAGGTTGTTGTGTCCTTTGACGCTGGTGAGACAGTCCTCTACGACCTCAACACAGAGCAAAGCATCATGGTTCTAGAGGCCCAGACAAAGGATGGTGAGCAACATGAATTAAATCGATTGGTTAACTCTGTCTACTCTGCAGACCCTAGGAAAGGGACAGGTTTTTAATAAAAATGAACAAAAATTCAGGAGCAGAACTGTTTCAAAAGATGGCTGATGCCTTCATACCTATAATTAGTCACTTTGGTGATTTCAATTCAGTTTCAAGTTTGTCATCTGCACAAAATGTCAGTGACAATTGTACATTGAAATGCTTGTTGTGAGTCTCTCTACAGCTGTGCAATATAAAAAAATATGCCTCAGAAGATAAAAAGGGAGGAAAGAGGTGGAAAGAGATTATTTACAAATACAATATTATATATATACATACACACACACACATGTAGGGGGGGTGTGTGTGAACAAGAGTGCAAAGAATAGTAAAATAAATAGTGACAGAATCATGTGAAGAGATTGATCTGTCAGTGAGGTGAGCAGTGTGTGGGAGGTAGTGGAGGCATGAGTGAAAGAGTGGAAGAAGGAGTAACTGGGTGACTGGATTAGAGTTTATTCAGGATCCTGATGGCCTGCAGGTAGAAACTGTTCTTCAGCCTGCTGGTTCTGGATTGAATGCTGCAGTACCGTCTGCCTGATGGCAGTCTGGTAAATAGGCAGACGGTACTGCAGCATTCAATCCAGAACCAACAGGCTGAAGAGCAGTTTCTACCTGTTAAATCCAATTCAATTTTATTTGTACCATATGCTCATAGTGACCACAGTGCTCTTTACCTGGTACTGGTTTTTATTGAAATATGCAGTTGATTGTTGCAGTGCGTTCTGTTGTGTTCTATTGAAGATAATCATAATATATTTTTTAAAAACTGTACTTTGATAATGATAGAAAATATGATCTCATTCCATGTCCTGAATAGCCAGCTATTATGTTATAGGATTATAGAGCTGCACATTAGCCATACATAATCTATATGTGGTTATTGTACTCTGCAGGCAATCAGTTGATTAACTGTGTGGTCAGCCATCCATCCCAACCAATCTCAATCACTGCCCACGAGAACCGTACCATCCGCTTCATGGACAACAAGACAGGTGTGTTTGTGTTTGTGGGTATGTAAAAGAGTATCTTAATTGCTAATTGCATTTTTGTGGGGCATCTACTATTATTAATACTATTAATGTTCCTGTTGCATTTGGGAATGGACTAGAGAAGCCATTTAATTCTACTGTGTAATTAGCTGCACACCTGTTTATCCAAAACAGCAAGATGTGAAGATAGGGTTTAAATAATCCCTGTTAAATGTGTACATCACATCAAAGAACCACAAGAGGAATCAAATATATTAAACTGTATAGAAATTATTTCTTTTCTTCTTCCTTACAATTCTTCCCTTCTATCATGTGTAATTTATTCTTTTCTTCTCTTCTGCCTACTTATCTATTTATCTACAGGGAAAGTGATTCACTCCATGGTGGCTCATCTAGATGCAGTCACCTGCCTTACCACTGACCCTAAAGGCAGTTACCTCATCTCTGGCAGTGAGTATAAAAAAATACTTCCTTCTTTACACATTTTAGACTGCTAGCATCACTGACAGCTTAAAGTAGTAACTTAAATGAAAATGTAAAGTTCAAAATATAAACATATTTTTAAAAACTACATATAATCACACAAAAAGGCTGAACCTCTGTGAACCTCTTCTAAATGAGCCCTGATACATTTTCTTTGTTTGGTCAGGTGTGAAGGACACTATTGTTTTTGGCATGATGAGTATTATTATTCGTATCGCCATGGTGAGAGTATCAGTTAATGTCATGTCATGTAATCAGGGAGCATGGCATAAATCCACAGTACATTATGCAAGGTGGCATAAACTTCACAGATATATTAAATGATAGGGTAGAGTCAAATAGACATGCATATAGTAAGTCACTGTCATAGCTCCTCTAATGGCCAACAGAAAGCGAGGCTAATAACCAAACCTTTTTAGCACTTCTCTTACAGCGTGGATCAGTGTCATTGCACCTGTAGTAATGACGTCTGTATATGCAAGACATTAAATATGGGAAGGAACTGTTAAAATCTGGAACCATGGTGAGGAGATCAATTAAAATGTCATCCGTGATATTATGTTGCAATTTTTGACTTCTCAAACGGCGTTGGCATATTGATTCACTCAATCAACATGCCATGCCACACAAACAGGAAGTGAAACGTAATTCAATGTGCACTGCGTGATGTGCGCAAAATTCACAGGTATGTTCAGTGATGAGGCATAATCACATGTACATGCAAATAGTTATTCATTTTCCTAGTGCCACCAACTGGAAAGAGGAAGAGTAGTCTTATAAACTAATCTTTTAAATATTCCTCCTACAGGGTTCATCACATTCATACCTAATTTGGGCAGAATGATGGGAAAATATCCATGATGTTAAATTGCTATCTCAAACTGCCCTGGGAATGCAATCAATTAACACGTCACGCCTTGCAACAGGAAGTGAGGCATAATTCCACTGCAGATTGTGTGATGTGGCCCAAAATTCACATATACTGCATGTTCAACGATGAGCATATAGTGCCACCCACTGGCAACAGGAAGTGTGGCTTATAAAACAGTTTTTTAATTCTCATAGATGGCTCATCAGATCCATGCCAAATTTGGTCATAATGATAATCCTTGACGCTAAAAGGAATTTTTGATATCTTAAATGTGTTGGCATGGCAATGTGAGCAACTGTCATGCCACAAAAACAGAAAGTGTGGCATAATTCCACTGTACATTGTGTGATGTGGTTGAACGTTCACGTCTGTTAAATGACAGGGAATAATCCTGTACACATGAAATGAGTGATTCATTGTCATAGCAGTACCAATTCAACACTGAGACCCATAAAACAATTTTTAAAAAATATTCTTCCTAGGTGTTTCATCAAAGTCTTACCGTGTATGTTAAATAAAGGTCTGTAGTCACATACGCATGAAATTGGTGATTTATTGTCATAATGCCACCACTGGTCTCCTCTAAAAAGAATAATAAAATTCACAGGAATGCAGCACACTCACACTTCAATGTTGTGAGTGCAAACTGACAAAAATGCAAAAAAAAATTAAAAATGCAAAGTTTCTGTTTTATTGATGTGTGTTAAACAGCAATGCCATCGCAACACAATTAATTAACAATGACACAACAGAAAGTCTTTCTTAGTTATTCCCTAGTGCATCATGCTGTGTTACTGATATGTTTATTATTAAAGTACTGTTCCTCATACCTTTAACATGCCACCATAGTCATAGCATCTCCTTTTAGTAACAGGAAGTGACACTCGTGTAAAATAGTTTATTGCTTTTAGATGACATTTACCATGGGTTGTCTTCACTGATACCACATTACGACGTCATGCAACTGACACTGTTGCACCCTTGGTGCTTGGACCCACCGGTCACTGCATACAGCTATATATATATATATATATATATTTTTTGCATTTTTGAGGTACTTGCCATGCTTTAAAACTCACTAAACTTGGCACACACATCAGAAGTGATGGGTCTGGCCAAGGATTGGACCCGGACATGGCCCTGGGGCTCGATAGCGCCCCCTTTTGACAATCACAAAGTATTAAATATCACAATGTTCATAATTAGATATCTTAAACTGTGTTGCCTGTCAGTCGCTGCTTGTAGCTATATTTTTAGCTGTTGTGATAGCTAAAAGGAACAAGCTTCTCATACCTTCTGTATCTTCCAAATTTCTCTGTGACTAATATACACTGTCATCTCTAACAAAAATACTCACCCTCTCTTTACCTCAGGTCATGATTGCTCAGTTCGCTTGTGGATGCTGGATAATCGCACATGTGTGCAGGAGATCACAGCCCATAGGAAGAAGCATGATGAGGCCATCCACGATGTGGCTTTCCACCCTTCACAGCCCCTCATTGCCAGTGCTGGAGCTGATTCCCTCGCCAAGATCTTCATTTGACCATTTCATAACAGCTAATTCTCAGCCATCATTGGGTAGTGTAAAGAGGGTTTTCCCAAACCTAAACATTTAACACTGAGGTTGGTAAACAAGCCCAGGCAAACCTGAAAAGCAGTACACTAATCACACACTATAAATGTTCTTCCTGTCTCTGTAGCAACACTAATGCACCAATATGAAAATTGCAGGCCGACACTGGTAGCTTGATAGCTCTAATTCAGTCACTTGCATAATGTTAAATCACATGCTTACACACACACACACACACACACACACACAAGGTTAAACATTTACTACTTCTGACATGTCCTCACATGACTGCAAATGTGAGATATGAAGGGAAAATTTATCCTGAGTTTAGATAAACTGATTACAGTATTCTTAAATTCTTTAATTCAGTATTCTTAAAAAAATTATTTGACTATTAATGAGCTTATAATTTTATACTCTCAAAAAGCGTACAGTTCCACAGTTCACCTCAAATAAACCATAAAAGTTGAAAATTGTGAAAACTAGCCATTTCTAAACAATTAGCAGTTGAAATGCTGAATAGTTGAATATAGGTATGGGGGAAAACAACAACTCGTTTCTACTCTACTCTCCTATTTGGTGCATATTTTATGTGTATACCGCCACCTAGTGTATGGATATGTGCCATACATTAGTCACTTTTCACCTGAATGACACATGTGAGTGCATACCACTATCTGATGTATGGATATCCTTGGCACACTACTAATTTATATGCCATGACTGACACCTGTTAAAATCTTAAAATAGATAAAAATGATCTATTAAACACTATCACTATCATGATTTAAGCAAGGTTCAGATCTAGTTGCATTGTTTAAATGACTGAGTGGGATATTGTATAACCTTTTGGTTGTTGTATCACTATTGTGTCTCTGTGTTTTCCCTTCCTCACCCTCACTCCTTAGCCAGAAATGTGGCATTCAAAACCATCCTAAATCCACACTTACATTACCTGCACACAAAGAAGGTGAATGGCCTGAGTAATAGACACTGGAATCCATATCCATAATGCCATTGCTTCCTTTTGTTTTTGAAGTTCTGTAGAATGGAGATAGTAGTTACTATATCTCATTCTTTTTCAATCTGTTTAGTATATTGAAATCATACCTTCATGAGAACACACAATCAACTGACTGTTGTACATGCATTAGACCCATACCACCGTATGTGTGTGCACAAGTTCATCCGTGTGTGTGTGTATTTGAATTCACCACCATACTCTCATATCCATTATGATCAAACTTTCAGTAATAATCTGCTTGCTAAAGACTTACGGTTTTATATCTGTAATCAGAGAATGCGTGCTGAGTTGGCTGGGCAGCTACAAGAAATCATTTTCATATGCACTATGACAGATTATCTTAGTATGTGCTGTTCACAGCCCACTGTCTCCCAAATTTTGGTGCTAAATCCTTCAGTATCAGGGAAATGTTGGAAGTATTATTTTTCCCTGCCATTGCTTAGTTGTTTCAGAAAAACAGCCCAGTGAACTTCAAAATTTTGCTGGTGTGCTTTGCTTTTTTTATGCACTGGGGTATGAATGAGTGAATGTTGGAATATAAGAAGGTAGAACAAAGGAATGTAGGAAAGTAAAGAAGGTGAATACTTTGCAAGTAGGATTTCCCCCTGCTAAGCCCTATTGTTTTAAAACTACCATTATTTGAGAATATGGCTTTTCTGTTGCGGTTATAATATCATGCGGTCTATTAAACACTATCATAAGAGACAGTCATTTAACAGCCAATGTGTTGGATAAGAACTTTGGTTTTCTGTAGCAGCGTTTTGTGTGTTTAACTGTGCCCTATAATTTGGGGAACACTGAGTGAGACATCTGGTTATAGTTAAGTTATAAACTATAGTTATAAATAATAAATAAGTTAAGATGTTCATGTGCTTCCCATTAGTCCAGAAAAAAAAAAAAATGCAAAAAGGTCTCCAAGGGCCATGGAAAGGAACAGAGTCTTCTGAGGAAAGTGAAGTATAGCACATGCAGTTACCTCCTCTTCATAGACAATGGCATAATGGAGAAAACCATATGAGGGAAGGACCTGAAAATTCAATATCACCCACTTTAGTAGCTTTAGTCTTTAGAACAGCTGTGGACAGCAGAGGTCAGAGGTCATGTTTTTGATGCCTTCATTGTTGCTTTGTTTACTTTTTTATTCTTTTAAATTGATTTCACTGGTGTAAGAGAAATTCCTGAAGGCTAGTTGTTAATCTCTGCAAAGATGAAAGAATGAATGCAGTAACTCACTCTCACTTAAACCAACTGTATCAGAAATGTATTGCATTTATTCAGATTTCTGTCCATCCTAGAATTCAGACATATACACTTCCAAGGTTTGTCCAAGTGAAGTGTTTTACAACCTCCATTGGGGTGGTTACAATGAAGTATGATGATAATCCCTTTAGTGACTGTAGTGCAAGTTAATTGTCCAGTCATTGCTTAATTAAGCACACAACTTTAGAATAATTAGTTTTACAAATTAATTCTTAAGGGATATCTTATCACAGAACACTAATTAATGGATACCTTTAGGCCACATTACATTTGTAACTGAAAATGGTTTCCAAGAAATTGTTGTCACCACATTTTATCCTATAGACTATAGACAGTGTGATTACATATAAAGTTTTCATACACCCCTATTTCTGCAGGTTTGAACCAGTGATTTTACAATAATTGAGAAGGTTTATTAGGATATATTAATCAGAATATATATTTTAAAAGCAGCTGCCATTGCACAAACCTCTGCTTTTGCCAACTTTTTAAGTTACTTTTCTTTAAATGAATTACCATCCTTAATATAACTGATAAGATTACTGTAGTATCATAAGTGAACAAATCCTTTTTACTAGGCTTAAAACCTGCAATGCAATGTAAAGCTGTTGGAAAGCTTAAAAACTGGAGTTATGTAAAGGCAAGTCAGTCCAATGCCAAGATCAAAGGACTTTCTGTCTAATGGGTATTGTTTATGGCAATTTATCACTGTGTGATATTTTGTACATCATATTAAGCTGCATTCAAACATTATCCTTTAACACCAAGGGATCAAGGCCTGCATTTTATTTATTTTTTGTTATACATATTTTTAGACTGCATTATAGCTTCTATCAAATTAAACTATTGCATATTTCCTGTCATTCCAATTTTGTTTTAATTTGCAGTTCTTGTTTGTTATTTGGAAAAAAAAAATTAAAAATAAAGATGGTTTTGTACATAGAGTGCAATTCAGCAATATTGTATTGTGTGTTTCTTATATTTCTCTTGAACATGTGAAAAAGGAATATATAAATATGACTATGCAGAAGAGTATATGGATTACATTAGATTAATGCTAATCCATCTGTCTGTGAAATATATACAAACTTGGAGATTTTTAGAGCCAGGCTATTCAAAATCCTTCTAAGCCTGAACAAAATGTTTACAGCCTTACCCAGTAACATTGCATATAGCTTTTAATTCTAACAGCTATCAGTTCTCTCCAGTGCATGCTTTATGTTAAACAGCAGTAAATTCATATAAATTCATTCAAATGTCACTTGCAGTTGAATTCAGTGATCAGTCCAAACTTTTTTTTTTTTTTTTTTTTAAAGAGAAAGAACAGTGGATATAAAAGTCTACACACCCCTGTTAAAATTGTTTTTGTGATGTAAAAAATGAAACCAAGATAAGTCATGTCAGATCATTTTCCACGTTTAATGTGAAATAGCAACCAACAAAATTCAAGTGAAAAACAAATAGAAATGTTTTAAAAGAAGAAGAAAATAAACTTAATAACCTGGTTGCATAAGTGTGCATACCCTTTTAAAATGGGGCGTGTGAATATGCTCAGAATTAATGAATCGCATTCCAACACAGTGTGATATAGCAGGCAACAAAATTTAAGTAAAAAACATATAGAAACATTTTAGGAAAATAACCTGGTTGCATAAGTGTGCACACCCCTTAACTAATACTTTATTAAGCAACTTTTGCTTCTAATACAGCACTCAGTCTTTCTGGGTAAGATTTTACCAATTTCACCTTCACTGTGTTCCATGGTACATCTAATGTTTTGGAAATTCTTTTGCACCCCTCTCCTGATTGACAATTTTTAAACCAAGTAAAGGGACCATATTATCATTATTTCTATGTCATCTAGCAAAGGAAATGAAAAGGTTCTTTCTTGGATAGCCTTAAGACAGTTTACATTCAAGTCTCCATTTTTGAAAAGTTGGTAACTTCAGTTTGATATAGGAAACTTAAAACTTTAATGATGCTTATACTCAAGTTCCTTTTAACACACTTAGCACTGCATGACTTTTTGGCATATAGTTATAGAAGTGGAATGATTTATAATCATAATTAATAACCCCTAAACAGTATGTTTTTTTTAATAACTTGCACTTTCTTTGTGCATTCACATTGCATATTCTGTATCCTTTATGAGGTGAAACCTAGCCCATAACAGCAACAGCAATGTGGAGTTCCCTTTTCTCAGTCACATTGACTTAACTGTCCACATTCTGAATACAGAAGAATGCTAATATGTGGTTACACAGGCACAGGGATTGCCAAATGGGACGCGGAAAGGGAGGTATACACACACACACACACACACACACACAGAGAGTTCTAGATAGAGAATAAATTGTTTGTGAGCCCCAAGATAAATAAAGAAGGGCAGGCCTTTTCCGGGGTGGGGGAGTGAAAAAAAACAAAAAACAAAAAAGAAAAAACAAACAAGTGAGTTTAAAGAGAAGGAGGGGCAGATGAGGCTGTAAGGAACAAGAAAGGCCCCTTTATAACTCCTACTCCAGCCAATTGGCTGAGGGCACTGTCTGTCACCTCACTTCCTCCTCAGGCAAGCATAGGCAGTTTGAGGTGGAGACAAGAGAAGGAGTGTCTACAAATTCTCAAGGCTGTACTGTTTAGCTCAACTCGACAAGAAACCGAAACGGTTCAACTTGCAAAGCAAGCTTAACCAGGCGTTCTCTCTTGCCTTCACTATTTCCTGTATTAGGAAGCCATCTTGTTTGGACAAGCTTATGCGACATTTCTTTTTTCCTTTTAATCTTTGTTGTACTTTTTTCTTTTTTCTTATTGTGAGTCTCCTGCTGAAGTTTGGACTTTCTCCTTCTCGAAGCAGCTTTAGAAGAGCAGGACAGGAAGAGGTAGGGGGAGCCTTAGGGTGAGGAGGAGGAGGCAGGCTTTCTGTTTAGAAGCTAAGTTTAGTTATCTATTTTCATTGTCTCCCTACTTTATGAGATGAAAAGCATTTTGTGAAGAAAACAGAAGAAACGTCATACTTTATATATATATACACCTTTTTTTTCCCCCGTTGTGTTGGGAGAGCTCCACAAACAGGATTGCAACAATTTGAGTGAGTGAACTGTGTGTTGGCCTGTCTGTGTACTTCTTTCTCCCTCACGCCCCTTGGTCTTGCTCCACTATTTGACTGGCTTTAACATTTCACGATGGCCAATAGCAGCCCTGTAATGCCCTCGGCACCCCTATCTCAGGTGTTCTTCGCTCCAGGTGGTTCTTCTCCCCCTGGGTCTGTGGATACACAGCATGCCACACCAGTTTCACTGACTGCTGTCTATACACCAGGCTTCCCTGCTGTGGAGACAGGACTTTCCCAAGGGCCCAGTGGCACCAATATGTCTGTCATGCCTCCCCCCCCAGCTGGAGTGTCTTTCATTATCCAGATAGGACTGACACGAGAGTCAGTGCTTCTGCCTCAAACAGCAGATCTTACATATGTCAAACAGATCGCCTGCTCCATCGTGGACCAAAAGGTGAGTTCCAATTATATTTTTATTCATCACACAAACTATTACATGCTTTTTTAAAAGCACCTAGTTGTCAAGTGGCTGCCATGAAAGAGAGGATCTGTCCGCCATTTATATCATTTAGGGAATTATATTGTTCATGTAACAATCCATGGATTTGGGTATATAAAATAATTCTTCAACTTAGATGAAAAAATGAAATCTGAACGCAAGCTTTACATGAATTTTACACCGTGTTCCTTGTGGCTGTTCCTTGTGGCACATTTTTAGAATAGCTGTGTTAGTTCTTCTATATTCTGGTGATTCTGAACATTCAGACCATTCATCTTCAGCTGTGTGCGACATACGACTTAAGATACGTCCCATGTAGCAGCAAAGACATTTTAAATTAAACAAATTGCTTATTTTCTTTACTCCAACTGAACAAAAAACTATTGTGTTCCTGTGTCTAATTAGATTTATTAGAGTTGTTTTTGTTTTGACTGCACTCCAGCACACTAGTTGAAACAAAGGGCCTTCTTACTCTGTTCATTCTACAGCTCCCTCTGTTCCACTGATATTTTTCCACTGGGCTGCAAACACATGTGGCACTCACTTCTCTTTACAGAATAAGGTGGTATTATTATTTGGATGTAGGGTTGTGCCTCTCTTGTTTTAATTATGACATTTGCTATAATAAGAGAAATAGACAAGTATATATTTATTAAAAGCTAATTATTATCGTAACTTTAACTTATTTGAAATTCTTTACAATTTGCAGATTTTTTTAAAATTCATTAACTATGTTCACAAATTACCTTTAATTCTTTTTAGTAGTACAAGGTATGGTGTAAATTGGGCAGTCATGTCTCTTCTTAAACATTATTAAAAGTCATGGGACATGTTATATATCAATGAACTAAGGGTAGAAATTTCTTTCATTATATAGGCTTGAATAAACGAAAACTACATTTATTATTTTGGCATCTGTACAGGAAAAAACTTAATAAATCAGTGGAGAAACATAATGACTTTGAAAGAGGGCTCATTATTGGGGCACAAAGGGTAGGAGCTTCAGTCACAAAGCCTTTTCAACAGGCTAGTGTTTCAGTGACTAAAGGAGACATCTGCATTTAGATCTAGGGAAAGCCATCAGTAAATAGGGCTGGAAATTGTAGTCAAAAGCACACATTCAGTGTGCTTGTGACTGTAATGCTTGTGCATTAATGTGATACGTGAGGAACAGGTGACTGTTAGGGTTGCGGTGCATAGGAGCTCAGTGATGCAAAAATCATTGACACTGGTTTACAGATATGTATAAAATAATGGTCAGCTGAATCACCCTACACTATATTCCTAACAAAGTGGGCATATGAATCTGTGTCATACATTAAGGGAGTGGTGCTGGTGGTTATGCTTTGGAGGGTATTTTGCTGGCATGGTATGGGTCCATTTATCCTCTTACAGGGACGGGTCACTGCAAATCACTACAGTTACAATGACTGATCACCTTTTTCCTGAAGGGAGTGTTCTTTTCCAGGATGAAGAAGCCCTATCCACAGGGGACGAGGGGCTCACTAACTAGATGTAACATAACATAACTTGATGAGTATGAAAATTGTTAGTCATGTGCTATATACTACATGTACAAAACTTACAAGACACTGATGTGACTCAAACAGCTATGTTATGAATTGTTTACTGCTGTACGCAACTGAAATAGGGGAAAACCTATCCTAGAGAGAATACCAACACTATTCCTGTAATGCGTAACACGATTGGAAAACCCTTGTAGAGGGATCACAAACTATTGCTTGAAAATTTCAAGCACCATGTTCTTTTTGTTTGCTCCATATTTTTAGGTTTGACAATGTGGACTGATTGTTTCATCATCTTGTTGAAATCTCTATCTATGACCAAGTCAGAACCTCCTGGCAAAGGCAATCAGGTTTTGGGTTAAAATATCCTACTGAACAGAATTGATAATGCCACAGAGCACCTATCACAATACAGCCCCAAAGCAGTTACAGTAGATATGGGGGCTTTTCCTTGCAAGAAGGAAACATACTGACATTCCCAAACATACTGATGAAATGCATGGGCAAAAAAAATAGTATTTTGGTATCATCTGACCACAACACAATGCCAGTTTTAGTTACTGTAAAATGATGCTTGGAAAGTGCTGGTGTTGCATTTTTTGGGGTGCTCTTAGGAAGGGCTTGTTTTCTGCCCAGTTTCCAAACAGCTTGTTATTATGTAGATGGAGTCTAAAACTAGTCAAATAATGACAACAATCAACTCATGTATTGTAGAACATTGTAAAATTGTAGAACACTAAAACTGTAGTACATAAAGTAAGAGAAATTACTATTATTCAATGCAGGATACAATAATTCTTGCTCATTTTCCATGAAGGGTCCCTATAATTTAGACATGGCATAATGATTTAATTAAATCAGTTTATTATATTGATCTCATATGCGATATATTTGGGCAGTCAATAGTAACAATGCTTTAAAGCAATGCTTCAGTGGGCAGTGATGTCTAATCTCACATGGTTTACTTGTTTACTTCCACCACATATTCTGATGGAGGACCTAAGATGCAAGAAAGGGAAGCAAGAAGGAAAACAATGAAAGAAATTAAAGAAATGAGAAGCACCCCCTATGCCATTCACCCTAAATTGCTCCTTTTCAGAGGAATGTCTTGCCCATGCACACTTCATATATATAATATTTGTATTCACTAATAAAGCTAGTCACAGCAATGGTAACTTGTTTGAGCAAAACAAACACCACAAAGCCCCATATAGCTCATCCTATGTATATAAAAGAGAACCAAATGACATCTCAGACATAAGAACATCTACCTCAGCTCACTTTGTAATTACTTTGTTTGTAAGGGGATATGTGCAGGGTATGTACAGGTTCTGTTGCACTAAGGTAACATCAATGTGAGAGTAATGTAGGTCCTCACTATTTTATTTTTGTGGAAATCTCCATGGCATGGTTTAGGAAAATACATTTTAAAGCCCCCTTTACATAGAATCCTCAGGATATTGGGGTAACATAGGCTCCAATTTGTTAAACACATTAACAAACCAAAAACACAACCAATTATCAGAATACAAACCACAAACAACACAGCAAATTCTGATACAAGACAGCAAAACACATTTGTATGATAAAATCCTGTGAAGGCATAAACCAGAAAAGACATCTTGCTGAACTTCAGTTACTACGGGCTGTTAGTCAATCTTTGCGTTGCATGGCAACATGCAATTCTCTATCCAGCTATGGCTTCTTTGGGAACTTTTTTCGTTGATGAAAAAAAAAAAACAATATCTGGCCATACTGTGTCTGAAATGTCAGTTAGTTGATATTAATTTCTTGTTTATAGAACTGTTGTATAAAAGCAATAGCATACTCACAATCATGCTGTTGTACTGAATATCATCATGGTTTTGATTACCTGAGGCCTCGTGCTCACGGCTGAATAACAGCCGTGCTGATATTCAGTACATCCACTCTTGCTAGTGCTATATTACTTTGATAAGTCTTTGATTTGTTTAAATATTTCCTTCTGTTTTTGGGTTTTATTTCTTTTTAATTCCTTCTGTTGATATTCTCTATATTGCATTGGCTGGTATGGGATCCTCTCTGACCCTCATACTGGCCTCTATTTAGGTTAAATGAATAACCTAAAATAAATTGCTCCTTCAGTGAAAAATTTAACATTATGATATATTTTAATGCTATGTACAATGCACACTGGTTTACAGAGAGGCATAATTCATAACTAAATGTCACTACCAAAGAATGTGAATACAGAGAAGGCCACAAGTTATTTTGGCAATGACCTTGCTACCCTGATTTCTGGTAACAGTGCACCACAAAGTATCTGTGTATAAGTTAAGTTTGACCTATCTTGCTCTCGTTTGCATGGCAAGACTATGTTTGATGCTACATTTGTCAGTCTAAATAAATATCAACTATTTGACTATTCGAGGAAATTTGCACTCGTATGTGCCTATCAACAGGAAGTGGAACAGCACTTGAAAAAGGAACTTGCATTGTTATGGAGGAACGTCCCCGCCCTGCTGAACTCATGGTAATGTTCATGGATCATCGTCAGGATTTGATCTCATGATCTGATGATAGGGTGAAGTCTTTTCTGTCTCATCACTCAGGAGGCCGTGTGTTAAGTTACTGTAGCCTTTCTTTCAGCTCAAACCAGTTTTGCCATTCTGCTTTGACCTCTCCCATCAGCAAGGCATTTCCATCCACAGAACTGTCACTCACTGGATGTTTTTTGATGTCTAGATACGGATGTACCATGCCACGCCGCAGTCACAGATCACATTTTTTTTCTCATTTTGGTGTTTGATGTGCACATTAACCTAAACCCTTCACCTGTATCTGCATGATTTTACTGTATGCATTGCACTGCTGCCATATGGATAGGCTGATTGGATAATTGTGTGAATGAGCAGCTGGTCCTAATAAAGTGACCAGTAAGTGTATTTTTTAAATACACTCACAAGGTACACTTAATACACTGTATTTTTCATTCCACCCTGCTGCTCCTTCCATGCTTGTCCTTTAATTGTGCTTCGTTTTGCTCTTTTTATGCTTCCGCCACTAGGTGGTAGAGGTATTATATTTTCGGGCTGTCTGTATGTCCATCCTAGATTCTTGTTGCGTGCGATATGTCAGTTATGAGTTGAATGTTTGTAGGATTTATGTGGAATTATCACTAATCAGGAGATGAACTGATTTGGAATTGATCCAAACAGGGTCAAGGTCACAGCAAGTATCCGAAATAGTTTTTCTTTAATAGTGTCCTTCATTTTTGAAGAATTTAAGGGTATTTGAGTCATACAAATTAATAACCAGAAGAGCTAGACTTGCTGGCAGTGGAGGCAGCCCTTTTCTACTTGTTTCTGTATAAAAAGAGGCCTGGCAGTACAGTGATGGTCCTATGGAATCACTGTAGCATTCCTATCAGTTTGCAGTAGGACCTCTTTCATTAGATTACTAATTGACAGAAGCCCATTTCAAAAACAAGTGATCTTTTAGTGCCCTTTATTTCCCTTCCTCTTATGTTACCAGTCCCATGTAGTGAAAGGGATGCTTTGTTTTTGAAAGTCAGTCCTGGGTAGACCACAACGTTAGATGCCTCTCTGATTCATTGTGAATTCCTAACTGTGCCTGTGAGTTATTTTAGGGTTTGGTGTGTAATTGTTTGTGTATAATATGTTTAATGCCTGGTCACTCACTGAACCAGGCATTAAAACAGCAATATTCAGCCTCTTTCTGCCGTAGATAAATGAATAGCTATTATTTTTAAAAGGATTAAAAAGCATCAGCCTTCTTTAATTTTTTTTTACTTCACTTAAAATGTTTAGCCTTAATATATTGTATATGCACATATGCAACACAATCAATTATTCTGTCAGAATTTTTCAAATATGGAAGTCATGCTGTCATTTGCTAATTTTTGGTGTATAAACCAGTGATCAGTATGTAAACATTTACCAAAGGGAAAGGATTATCTCCTCAGACCACCAAATCCAGGTGTGACACACTCCTGCTGATTCAATACAAAGCAAGACTCATGGAACAATTCCCATCAGCCTTATATATCTTCTCCATATCCAAGAATTAAGAAAAGGAACCATCTTATGAGCCTATAATATGTAAGCTACTATATTTTAATTATGTCCTAAAGTTAAACCTTATTAGGCTACTCAGTGCAATATGTGCTAGGTTGGCAGCAATTTGTTAAACAGTGGCGTGGAAGAACGATCACATCTATGATTTATTATATCTGTTTCCTATGGTTATTTTAGCTCAGTGGAATCATGACATCACATGGCTTGTCCAGTAGATCTGAGCAAGCTAAGCTAATGCTGCATTCAAATAAAGCTTGTAACTCTGAATTTCTGATCTTTGTCTAAGAAAAACCAAAGAAAACGCCCCTTCAAATTGGAATTCCTAGTTGGAAAGTTGGGAAGGTGTCCTCAATCCCAAGACGTCATGTTAACAACACCGTTCACACTGTCAACAGTAAATAAAACATCAGTACTTTAAATGAGTTTATAGTATTACTTTAGCTTAATCAACATCGACACATTAGTTCTGTAACATATCTATAATTCTAACTGTAAAATTTACTGTTTTGAGAAAGTTAGCTGGCTAAATTGTTGCTAACAAACACACTTTCTTGGAGGTGTCCATGTTTTTCTCACTTTATAATTCAAATGTGACAAGCTCGAAAATTATGTAATTCTGAATTCAGATGTCCGACTTACAAGTTAAGTCAAATGCATCATAAGCTTCAACATAAGCCTGACATAGAGGAGGTTTGTCCAAAAACCCATGTTGCCATAGTAATTGAGTGGGGCTGATGGAAAGCCTGGCTTATTGAGCTTCATAATAGTGTCTGAGGGGTCATTTTTACCCAGAAACTGAGGTCCAAATTTGGCTAAAATGCCAGAAATCCGTGGCCTTGTTCTTGGGCACTGTAGAGTGCAGCAGTGTGGGGCTGGTGTCATTTGAAAGCTACTGAAAAGCTCTTTTTAACTGGTATAATGTTAGCATGTTAGTCATTGTGATCCGGAGCGATCATTCAGTGTGATCTCTATATATTTTATGGGTTAGACAGACTGAATCACATTCCCACAATGCGCATCGTCAAATTTTTGCATTGCAATGCATCGTGTCACGAAGCGTCTTTACACCCCTGTGGGATACTGTACCTGAAAGCCCAGGAATATTTGGCATTCCTGTTGACTGGCTTATATTTTCCACACTGTGACCTCACAAAGGCTAAATATAGCATAATGCTTTAATGTGTTTGTACTGTCATGCAGAAACACAAAGGGCAGGAAAATTCCCGCATCACCCCAAATGGTTGTCTAGTGTATGTGAGTGTATTTCACTGTTGTCTTTACACTGGTTACCACAGTAATATGTCATTAACTACTCAGCTCAACCCAAGTGGTTGTGAAAAATAGCATTCATTTTAATACAGCTTAAAAATTATAAAATGAACAAGTAAGCTGCATATATGCCTACTGGAAGGCATTCCATTTTTTATAGTTATATATTTAGATCATCATTTTATAATTAAAATTGAAGGCCTCTATTGTCACTTTTTAGGCCATGTCCCAAATGGTGTCCTAAACCCTCCTCCAAGTCTGGACTTGGAGTAAACAATGGTGAACCTATGGTGATGCTGTGTCCACAAGTGTGCATGGTTTAAAAACCAGATATTTGAGACACTTACCATACTTGGCTTGTTACAGTGAAACAGTGAGGAGTGTTACAGTGAGGAGCTGAAATGGCCTTATAGTGTTTGTTAAAAAAAAACATGTTTATATTACTTATTTATCTTGGACAAAGAGAGTGATGAGAAAACAGAAATAGCTTTGATATCATTGTAATATCATGAAACTATTGTATTTCTGTTGTGGAAGGGTTACATGATGTTGAAATCATCACACATTTATAGATTCACATACGGTATTGACCACAAGTGACTCTTGATTGAGGAGTGGTTGCTTCAACAACACTCTCATCTCAGATAAATACATAAACACATTTCTGTGCATTGCTCCAATAATATTCATGATCTTGCCCCAGAACCTTCTACTCTTTAAAGTTTTGTCATTGATTCAGTGGAAAAGATGGATTACCAAATTAAACATTAGGCGATTTTTAGGCATTTAGTATGGTTTTGAAGCCCTCTCCGGGAAGAGAATACTCCTCCCCAACTTAATATCACTTTATATCCCTTTACACACTGCAGTCTACCTTGGACATCAAAATTCTAGCAATTTTTTTCTGATCAATTTAAAGGAACAGAGTGGACACCCAGACTGACATTTGCTTCTGGCAAACTGTGGCTGAAAATTAGGAAAAAGATAGACAACTTAAAAGTTCTCAAAATAATAAAACATTTGGGGGCCTATTTTTTCCACAATGTGAAACCAACAACGTATAGGTTTTACACAAAGATTAAAAAAGAACCTATTGTGCCAGAAGCATTTACATGAATGCATTCGGTGGAGGTTAATAATAATAATTTATTCATTTCCTGTAAGCACTGTATCCCAGGAACCCGGGACGCAAGGCAGGAATCCCTGGATGGTATGCCTGTTCATCACAAGGCACCATGAACCCACATATTCACACAGACATTCACACTTAGGGGCAATTTAGAGTCACCAATCCACCTACAAGTGTGCTTTTGGGAAGTATGTGGAAACTGGAGAGCGCAAAGAAAACCCACACAGAGAGAACATGCAAAACTCCACACAGACAGTAACCTCTAGCTGCCAATGCTATCCGCTGTTCCAATGTGCTGCCCACCATAATAATAATAATAATAATAATAATAATAATAATAACAAGCTACAACATTTAGTACATCATTGTGTTCATTCAGCTACAAGAGCATTAGTGAGGTCAGGCGCTGATGTTGGGATGTCGAGGAGGTCTGGGGTGCAGTCAGTGTTCCAGTTCATCCCAAAGGTGTTCAGTGGGGTTGAGGTCAGGGCTCTGTGCAGGACACTCGAGTTCTTCCACTCCAACCTTCACACACCATGTCTTCATGGAGCTCGCTTTGTGCAC
>CM040467.1:94848-110031 GCA_022758105.1 Pangasianodon gigas
TTGCTACAGTATTAAATAAGAATCTAGGATTATTTCTGTTATCTTCAATTAGGGTGGAGAGATACATTGATCTAGCAGCACTAAGAGCTTTCTTATAGCTCAATAGGCTCTCCTTCCATGCTATTTGAAATACTACCAAGTTAGTTTGACGCCATTTACGTTCTAGTTTTCGAGTGGTCTGTTTTAAAGTTCGTGTGTGGTTATGTCTTCTTTGTATTGGTGGATACTATTTCATGCTTAGTTTTCATCTCCTTCATGGCTCATAAAGCATTTCCTGTGGAGCCTTTGGCAAGTAATTCATGGTTGAAATCACAGTCGGCATGTACGAGTACTTCACAGCTCAGGCTGCTCAGGCTGCTGTCATTCTATGCCATTCTATGTCTATTCTATGTCATTCTATTCTTTTCTCCATTCTACATGAGAAATCTTTTCTACCTGTTATCTTTAGAGAAAGGTATTTACTGTACTGTATAGTACTGTATTTACTTTCTAACTGGAGAATGGAATCGAATGCTCTTTAACTGAACTGCTGGTGGCCCATTATTTCTTCTTCAGTAACTGCTTATCATGGTCAGGTTTGTGATGAATCCAGATCCTATCTCAGCAACACTGGGCGTGAGGCAAAAATAATTTCTGGGTGGAATGCCAGTCCACTGCAATGCTTCTGTTGATTATTTTCTTTCAAAACTGTTATGAAGCACATATTCCATATGAATGAATTATTTTAATGTCCTCAAACAAAAGTGGTAATCAAATTTGCTTTAACAGCACTGTTATGGAACCATATGTATACCTTTTACAAATTCCATAACAGTTTTCATCGGTCTACCTATAGTCATAATCTAGAGTTGTTCTCTCTTAGCAAAGGCTCTCTTCCATATAAACATGATGACATGAAATCTTCAGACAATCCTACACTAGCTGGATGGCTCTGTCTAATGACTCTGGTCAGTGGCACTGGAGCCACTCCACTGTTCCACCAGAAGCCATGCAATCAACTGCTCCAGTACCACCAGAACGAGGATTCCTTCTGTGCCAAGAGGAGTCTTTGCGCTGCTGTGTAAAGATGAACAGGCAGCCAACTTCCATGAGTTTCAGAAAGCCAAAGCATTACTGATGTTCTTCCAGGGTCTGGCCGACTCTTTGCAGAACTGCCTTCTTCATGCTATGGTACTCCAGGCTTAAGAGCTCCATGAAGGCCTCCGGACTGTCTGTGGAGAACATCTTCAAGCATAAGGGCCAGGCCAGCTGAAGGGGCTGCTGACTGAGGATCTGCAGCTGGAGAAGCAGTTGGTTGAAGCAACATCTGAAGCATCTGTCAGTCCTTTTTTCCTTTTCTTTAGTTCTACTTCAAGCATTTTTCAGCACATGCCTTTTCCATTATATACATAAAATAAAAAGAAACCAAAACACTAAGCTGCTCATGGCTTGTTACGTGGAAGTTTAAGGTGTGTTGTGTTGACTTGGGCGACGCTCAACTATGCCCCTTCTGCTAAGTGTTATTCCACTTTTTTGTACTTTAAGCCTCCATTACAGATGACCAACTCACATAGTTCAGGTGAAATAAAACTGTTGCAGCAAATCCGAAATGAAACAGCTGCTAACTTTTACCAATGTAGGTTTTTCAAACAAATGAAATATTTCCTTAAATTAAAGTGTTTTGTGATTATAGTATTTTAGCATATGGCAAGCATTTCAAACCATATTTTATAATTGGGATTAAAAATGTACATAATTGGGATATAAATATTATAAAATACACATATAAAGTAATTGTAAACTATAGTAATTGTTTTTAGCATGGCTTGCAATAATATGCAAGAAAAGTTATTTAAAAACAACTATCTAACAAGTGCTTTTAATGAAATTAAACTACAATTTAACTAAATGTATATTTCACTATATTTTATTATTCATTAGGGCAGACACAAAAGACCCTCACTATTCTCAGGTCTTCAGTAACATTTCCACAACACAACAGATTATGTTAATGTCAGCGATGTTAATCTCTCTCTCTCTCTCTCTCTCTCTCTCTCTCCCTCTCTCTCTCTCTCTCTCTCTCTCTGGCAGTTCCCTGAGTGTGGTTTCTATGGGATCTATGACAAAATCCTTCTTTTCAAGCATGACACGAGCAGTAATAACATCCTTCAGTTGGTCAAGGCTGCAACTGATATCCAGGAGGGTGATCTTGTGGAGGTGGTGCTGTCTGGTGAGTAATTGTACCTTTCACTTGTTCTATCCAACTTCCATATTCAGCTGTAGTCAACCTCAAGAGACACTCACCAAAAAAAAAAAGCTATCTTTACTGACAGACAATACACTGTAAGAAATTACAGAGCATCTACCCAAAAATTATTGCAACATTTTTGCAAGCAATATTATTATTTTCAGTTTAATGTAATCTGAGCAGCACAGTTCTGCAGCAAATAATGTTGCCACCTATGAGCTTTGCCAGTTTTCAAAGAATGTTTTCTTTTAAAGACAACAAATGTAGACTACTCTTATCTGATCTGCATGAAATCAGATGAGATGAGATGATTATAGCATTAGAGGTGCATGCTAAGTTCAGACTACTGATAGTGAGAGCAGTATAGATACTCTCATTTCTTGCAACAAGCTCAATGTCTTATGACAGGCCTTAATCAGTTACAGTCCAGATTCCTGACCAGGCAGCAGACAATAAGTTTAAACCAACTATCTTCTTTGCTTCCTTGACTCATTACTCAGGTCCCATCATATTTAGGCTGTGTACATTCCGGAGCTAAACATAAACAAAAATGTAGAAATTCCCAGTAATCTTCAATAATCAAAAGAAAATTAGATCCTAACAAATACAGAGCCAGCACCTTACATCTGAAGCTAGAACTGCCAAATATTGAATCCCTTATATCTAAAACACTTATTGTAAATGAAAATATAACTGGTCATGGAATTAATGTACTTTGTAAGAGAAACATGTACCTCAATCTTTTAAATGAGCAGTTTTAAAAACACTAAATAAAAAACCTGGCCTTGATCCTTGTCAGCTGTCAAATATCAAACTTTCCCTTTATCTGCAACACTGCATGAAATGAGGTGTATCTGGACCAGTAAACTCACTGGAGTTTAAATTAAATTACAGAGAGAAAATGAAATTTTGATATATTTCTTAATTTCATACAAAGCAGAGTTTTGTTTCTACATGACCCTTTTGACTTTCCATAGCCGGAACACCGCTTTGCATACACTTTAGTGTCTGACAGCGAGGTCAAGAAACTCTGAGTGTCTAATGGCAAGACCGCAGTAGTAATTTCATAAAACACCATCAACTCTATGTCGGTGATAGCTTGGATATCTCTTCATCTTGACAATCTGCTAAATCCAGTAATTCCCAAGCCATCTCTTGGATGCTGCTGTAAGCTGGAATCCCATCCTCCACATTGTTTAATTGTTTAGCTTGGCATTCAAAGTAGAAAGGTGAGTAGGCATGGCCTAAATCTTAGCCACACCCAAAGCTACTTAACAAATGGAGTGAACTTGAAAATAAAAAGGCAAAGTGGGAAATGAAAACTAAATGTCCAACAGTCAGCCCAGCACCAGCGCTCATTTGCATTTCCCTTTTTGTTGTGGCACTAAGAGAATGTCTATGCTAGAAGGGGGAAAAATTGCCTCGCTTTTAAAATTAAGGCTTTCTCCAGCACGATACATTCTCTGTGTGAAATACATATTTTTGGTATGTTCAGCCATTAAGCCAGACATGTAAATGTTGGCTATCGACCATACATGTGGAATGTGCACATTAACATGACAGTCAGGTGTTTTAAGTGCATATATTGCTTTGGAAGCAGCAGCATAGTCAGAAAATAACTTCAGGGCAGATGAGGAATTGTCCTAAATGAAATCACCACATGATCTGTACAGGTAAATTGATAACATGCTCATGCATTTTGGGTGGATGCCAGACAGTAGTGTAAGCGATGATGGTATTCTGAATTTGTCATTTAACCAATCTCGCCAAATAACATCAATAAAATAACTTTATGACAGTTGCAGCTGGTAGTAGCCAATGCGGTTAAAAAAAACAAGTGACACTTTTAATATTGACTTTTTTGACCTTTTTATGTGCATCAATACAACATGATTACTGCACAAAATAATGTTATTTGACATGTACTGTATAGCAAGCTGTGCTGTATGTATGTTATGTTTGGAACTCTCAGGGTTCAATCCTGAAAATCCATCCCCTGTGATTATGCTATGCTATGACTCTGTTTGTAAGAGAGGACCAAACTGCCAAAAAAATATATCTAGAGATTATATATTATTTTTAATAATATATAATCTATTATATATTATTAAATATATTAGACCTTTTTTAATGTTTACTATCAGCCTAGTTTGGGATTTGTTTTGTATATTTATTTTAGCCTGTTAGCTATACAGTATGGTGGTTTGCTTAACCTACATTAAGAGAAAATGGGAATAACTTTTAGTCATCTTCCTCTTGGAGGCTGTGAACAAAGCAAGCACCCATCACCATCCCAGCCATACATTAACATATGAAAGGCACTTTTACACTAGGAGAGCCATCAGTGTGAAATAACGTGAAATTTCATGGATCCTTTTGAATGTCCTATATGTGGGATATTTGGTGGAACCTACTGAATTTTGTTTTCGAAGGTCTCTCCTCACAGTTTCCCCTAATGACATCAAAGACACCACGAGGCTTGTGCCAGTACAATAATTCGGAAGGGGAGAACCCCATGGAGGCTTGTGGGACCTCTTGTACTGCAAATAACAGGGGCTCAAGCCACTTATCATGAGCGTCACCATGAATTAACTTACAAATAATTTTTTAGGGTTTGATTTAACCCTACCAGTGCATCATTTTGCAGATGGTAAATACTGCTGCAAAGTGATTCAATCCCCATAATTCATACCATTTGCGAAGAGTGTGTGACATAAAAGTAGTGCCCTGGTCAGTCAGGACCTCTTTTGGGATTCTGACTCAGGCGATAACTCTGATTAGTGCCTCCGCAACACATGTTCTGAGATGTTGTATAGAGGCATTGCTTCTGGATATTTCATTGCATAATCCACTAGAATTAATACAAAGCGATGCCTTCATGCACTCCATTCTAATGGCCTGATGAGGTCCATACCAAGTTTCTTGAAGGGACCTCGTTTATTGGAAAGAGGAACAATGGTGCTTTTGGGGTGGCTGGCAGTTTCACCAGCTAACATTCGTGACATGCCATACACCACCTCATTGCGGCGAATGCCCGGCCAATGAAAATGGGCCATGAGATGTTTTAGTGTCTTATCCTGCCCTAAATGTCCAGCCATAAGATTACAATAAGCTTCATGGAAAATCATTTCCCTGTGACTCCTTGGTACTAACAACAATCTTTTCCTTAGAGTGTCCTCAATATTTCTATCCTTATCACTCAATCACTCAATATATCCTATCCTTAATAACAGAAAAATATGGGTGGAAAAAGTGCAACATTTGGCAGGGTTTGTTGACCATCAATTACTTTCACTTGGTCGAAGGCGTGCCTCAGGGCTTTATCGCACAACTTCTTCAAAGGAAAATCCTTGAAGGGAATCCCTGTGAAGGGTGTCCTCTCCACCTTCTGTGTCTCCCTGACACAGAGCTGATGTCGCCGGTCCCAGCACTGCCTCCCCAGACAACTCTGTGCATATTCCACACCATCCCTCGCTACTGCAGCACCCATCCATAAACATTTCCTATACCAATATCTGAAAATTTGGCCAATTTATCCTGAGAATTAGTGCATGGGTGACGTGAGGACTAACCACCACCGCTACTCTATGCTTTTGTCTGCAGAATTGAATAATGACTGGCACCAGCAGGTCCTCATGACATCCCCATGCACACACCTCTCCTTCACCAATCACATGTTTGGGTCCAATGCCCCAAATCAGGCTTGGGTGGACTGAGGTCTGGATATAACCCAAGTCCACCAAGGCCTGATGTATACTCACTGGTATGTAGTAAGTTTCTGCTCGATCGGGGGAGGCCTGCGGTGTGTCAGGGATCCAGATCAGTGTTCCCATTTCCATGAGGGAACACTGATCCTGGAAATGACTGGGTTCCCCATGGTACCAGCAGTGCCAGGCTTTTCACCAGTCCTGGTGGGCACAGGAGGTTCTCCCTGTGTGGAGAGATTGTGGGGACATTAGAGAGGAAAGACAGAGATGGTAGGAAAAGCAGGGTGAAAATCGGGTCCCAGGGGCCCGGCTTCGGGGCACTGATACCTCAGTCCTGGTTGTATTCATGTTCGTGCCATGCATATCTAGTTCTTGTTTGTTTTGTTTCATGTTCATAGTCTTTGTTTTCGTGTGTTTCACTCTAATAGACACCAGTATGCATCCACCTCTGCTATCAATCCGTGACAGAAAGCTACACCCAACTATGGATGCAGCAGATTTTTTCAAGGGCCAACAAAATCTCATGGAAAAGAACCGCCTGATGTGGGAACTACAGGGAATGAGAGAATGGGTCAGCACCATGCTGGAATGGCTCGAAGCCATGTGCCCACGAGAAGATGTTTTGAGGAGGGTGCTCCCGACCAGGCTGGAACCATCTCCCACCCTCCTTGCCCCACTGAGGATGTACCTCTGCTTTGTTGCTCGGCTGAGGACATTCCTCTCTCCCTCTGCCCCACAGAGGACATTGTTACACCTCACAGCTTCACTACGGGCATCACTCAGTCTCCCTGCTCCACAGAGGACGTCACGTTGCCATATGGCTCTGCTTTGGACATCACTCCACAACCCGGCTCCCCTTCGGACGTCGATCTGCCTTCTTGCTCGGCTGAGGACGTCACTCCGCCTCCTTACTCTGCTGAGGACATTGCTCCTTCCCCTTGCTTCCTGGTGTGCGTCTCTCACCTCTGTTGTTTCACAGAGGACGTCGCTCACCCCTCTGGCCTTCCTCCAATTTTTTTTGGATTTCTGCAAAGTGAATGCAGTTTCTAAATTTGATAACACTCCAGTACCTCATATGCTTCAATATGCAATATGCACCTGGATTGGTTTACATTTTTCGTGGGTGCTGGCCATGTTTCAAAGCCTGATGGATCAGGTGTTACGGGCCCCACTGTGTATATGCACTGCATATTTAGATATATATTTAGATATAATAATGTACAGTAACGATTGGCAGCAGCATATGCAGGATGTGAGGGTGAGCCTACAGTCTTTGAGACGAGCCAGCCTCATGGTGAACCCAGTGAAATGTGTAACTGGATGGGTGGAGATATGGTATTTGGGCTTCCACTTGGGTTATGGGCAGGTGGATCCCCAAATTAATAAGACTGCTCCAATTGCGGTCTGCACGAGACCCCACTGTGGCAGGTGGGAGCATGGTTTAGCGAGAGTCTGCAGCGGAAGTGTGGGGAATGAGAGATTTAAAATGGTACACCTATGGCCCATTTGTGAGTGTATATAATAATAAACTGTTTCTTTCTCTCTCTCTCTCAGTGAGCTGAGTGTGTGTGCTCATTCATGGAACTGATGAGGCAGACACCTAGAGTAGCTGGAAAGAAGCCAAGTTTTAGCAGATCAAAGCGTCATTTATGTTCTTCTTCCATTTGCTTTCTTTTTTCCTGTCACTAAAGTATAGTGCCATGGCACACACTCAAAATAAAAGCTCATTTGTGCAATTACCCTGAGTCTGCTGGATTCCTGAGTAGCATTCTGTTGTCATTGCCACAGTATAAGTCTCTAAATTGAATGGTCTCAGCTGCTGAATCTTTGAATTCAACCGATTCATGTTTGCCACCAACTAATGATTTATCTACAGTAACCCAGACTGCTTTCTGGGAATTTTCAGCTAGCAAGTTGTTTAGGCTACAGAACTATGTAAACTATGAGTAAAACTGCACAGTACAATCCCACAGACACAACATAACAATCAGCGCAGTAAATGATTGCTAATACAGGCAAGTAATACAAACAAGGGAAAACCAACTCAAAGCTAATGTATAGTGTACTACAAAAAGAGGTTGTAATACAAGAAAGCACACTCACCAAGTTAGAAGTGAATGAGAGGAGGCTATCCACAGTTTTGGAGAACAGATCACCTGTAGCTCTGACCATGGTCACAAGCTACCATGTGGACAGCTCCATATTTACATGTACATGAATTTGTTTAATAAATAAATTTCCATTTGAACCTTTTATTTTGGTGTATGGCCATTTATTGTGGCAATAGTTGCTATCTACTGGGGCTCCCATAATGTTTTGTGACTATTGAATCCTGTATATAATAGGGGCTGCATAGACTAATCAAAAAACATTCCATAGTCATCACTGTGGGAAGCTGTCAACTAGTCAGGGCAGTGGAAAAAACATCGAGGCATACCATAAGAAGATGCACACAGATGCACAGCAAAGAAAGCAGGCTAAAGATTTCAGACAGTCAACTGCAGAAGACTAAGGAGATGTCTTTTTATTTTCTTTTGCTTTAATGGACAGTTATTTATATACCCCTCATAAATGAGGGGGTCTTATTACTTCTCAGTTGTATTTTACTTTTATTCATAAACAATGTATACTTTTATAAAGATAATATATAAGTTATTTAGCATTAACAGTAACTGTTTTCATTTTATTTCCATAACATTTAATTTTAACATATTGTTTCAAATATTCTATCTACACTATTAATTATTAATTAGTACATAACTAAATTATTGGTAAACCTTAATAAAATGTTAAAGTATGGTTAAATCATTAACTGTAATTTAGTCTTGCTAGTCACTTGTGTGGTGGAGCTTGTATGGTGCAAAAGAAGTGAATTCCCAAAATCAGCAGCTAATACTTTTATTACACATTTTTATTAACAGGCAGTATACAGTATATTTTAGTGCTTTAGAAACATGTACTTAATTTTAAGCTTAATATTTTCACATGCTTTATTAAAAATGTCTAGCCTGTACCCAACTAAATAACAAGCTGAATAGCACATGGACACTTCTTTTTCATTAACCTGATGCCACTCCACTGCTCCACTAAGATCCTTCAGCATTTTTGGCTCCTGTATAAGAAAAGATGTGACAACTTATGTAGTAACTATATATATATATATTTACCGTATATTCTGTAGTAGCCTAATATTATAATAGCCTGGCACTAACCTGAACCTCCAGTAGTTTTCTTGGGTGTTTTGGTTCATCACCTTCCATTCTAAGAAATAGTATGGCTTAGTGAGAAACATAAGAAAGTTTTAGGTGAGAGAGAGAGAGAGAGAGAGAGAGAGAGTATGTGTGTGTGTGTGCACAGGTGACAAGTGAATCAATGTAATTGGCAAGAGGATTGAGAAAGGGCTAACAAATAGCAATCACCATTACAAAATTATTATTAGTATTATCATTCTTCAGTGGCAATACTTGGTGTTAATTATTAAGTGGTATTCACTATATTCACTAAGCATTAAAGCACTGTCATGCTTGTGTTTGTGTGCCATTAATAAACTCACTGTCTTGTGCTCAACTGTTTACTCAGTAGTCTCACATGGGGACACTGGGCACGAGACAGGGACACACCCTGGATGGGATGCTAGTACATCGCAGGGCCCCATGCACACACATTCACACACTCACACCTAAGACAATTTACAATAGCCAATCCACCTGCTGGCATGTTTTTGGGAGGTGGAAGGAGACCAGAGAACCCAGAAAAAACCCATGTAGGCACCATGAAAACAGGCACAGAAACTCTGTGCAAACAGTAACCGGGGACCCTGGATGTATGAGGCAGCAATGCAGCCCACTGTGCTGTGTAGCAAAACTAATGAAGCAAATCCACTTGTTTTTTGCATGAATTTTTTTTGTTTTTTTTAGCATTAACTATGAATTGAAGTATATATCCAGTCATGTTTTAGTTTTCTGAAAATTTCTATTTGTGTGTATTTTTCTGCAGCGGCTGCTACCTTTGAGGATTTCCAGATTCGTCCACATGCTCTGAATGTGCACTCATACCGTGCCCCTGCCTTCTGTGACCACTGTGGAGAGATGCTTTTTGGCCTAGTGAGGCAAGGGCTAAAATGTGATGGTGAGAGCTACTCGTCTTTAGGAACACTTGAAAGCAGAGTAAAAATGAAAGAATTCCAATTAGTTCCAGTCTAGATTTTGTGCAACACAATGCTGACATTTGAGTTACGTATGCCATTAAAGCATTCACAGTTCTTTGTTGTTTATTCATAGTGCTCTTATTTCTGATGGCTATCTCCCTCTTCAGGTTGTGGGCTGAACTACCATAAACGTTGTGCTTTTAGCATTCCCAATAACTGCAGTGGGGCGAGGAAGAGACGGCTGTCAACCACATCTCTCACCAGCAGCCAGTCTCTCCGTCTGTCCACCACTGAATCCCTCAGTAGTTTAAGCACCAGCACAACCTCTGAGGAAACAAATCTGATCCGCTCACACACACAGATGGTAAAGCTCACACACCCATCCACATGCCCAGTCTTAGCTACAGTGCTGTGAAAAAGTATCTGATTTTTTCTGTTTTGCATATTTATCCCACTTCTTTGTTTCTTATCTTCAAACAAAATTTAAACCTGAGTAAACACAAAATACAGGTTTTAAATTATTGTTTCATTCATTGAAGGAAAAAAGTTATCCAGCACCAACGGGCCCTGTGTGAAAAAGTAACTGCCCCCTTAGTTACTCAATCAACTAATTAACCATATTTATTTGATAATTGGATTCGATTACACAGGGTTGATTACTGCCTTGTTGAATCTAAACATCATTTAAATGGAATCTTTCCAGCAAAGTGAAGTAGATTAAAGGGTCTGAACAAACAGCAGACTATGACCTCGATGACCCCAAAGCCTTTTGGGATAATGTTCTGTGGACTGATGAGTCAAAATTCAAATTAGAGAGACATGGATCCCTTTCATCTGGCATAAAGCTAACACAGGATTCCACAATTAGAACATCATACCAACAGTCAAACATGGTGGTGGTAGTGTGATGGTGTGGGGATGCATTGCTACTCCAGGGACTGGGCAACTTTCCATAATTGACCATGAATTCGGCTGTCTACCAGAATATCCTAATCTCAAGCTCAACCGCAGCTGAGCTATGCAACAAGACAATGATCCAAAGCGCAATAACAAGTCCACCTCTGAATGGCTGAAAAGAAAGTAAATTAAGGTTTTGGAGTGGCCTATTCAAAGTCCTGACTTGTACCCCATTGAGATGTTGTGGCAGGGCCTTAAAGGGGCAGTTCATGCTTGAAAGCCCCCCAGTGTGGCTGCAATAATGCAATTATGTAAAGAAGAGTGGGCTAGAATTCCTCCACAGTGATGTGAAATACTGATCTCCAGTTATCTGACACATTTAGTTGTAGTTGTTGCTGCTAAAGATGGAACAACCAATTATAGCATTTAGGGGACAATTAGTTTTACTTTCACATGTGTGATTATAGCAGTTGCATAACCTTTTTCCTTTAATAAATGAAATAATAGTTTAAAACTGTGCTTTGTGTTTCCTCATGTTCTGCTAGTCTTATATTGCATTTTGTATGAGGATTTGAAACCATTTTTGTGACAAATATAAAGGAAATCAGGAGGGGCAAATACTTTTCATAGCACTGTATGTTCAAGCTTATGTTTTACATAAAACTGCATATAGTCACCACCAGGGTTACCTTATGACATGCAGCACACTGTAGAAGAGATATAGTACGGTGGTGGTACCTGATGCTATTGGAGGATACTTAAAATATGTCGTCACTTTTGATCACTCAGAAGAAGTCTATTCAGTGATATATTTTAAATATTTAGTAATATGAGAACATTCAGGTAGTGTTCCTAATGGTATGTTCCTATTATTTACAGTATCATTTGTATAACCTCATTATGCACTCAGACCTAAAATGTAACTTAATTGGTGAGTTACCTCACAAGTTACTTAAAGCTATATTTTTTATTGCATGACATAAATGGCTAAGTATTAGTTAAAAGTAATGATTGAATTTTATGATTGCCGTACTGAAGACATAATTGTTTTATATGATATGGCCTTCCAGATGCTCATATATTTAGCTTCTTGTAATACCAAACAGTAAACCCCTTTTATTTTTTTCTATTTTTCTCTAATTGCTGTATAGCCTCGAACTCCCAGTGAAGCACGACGGTTCTACACAGGCCGGCCTGTCCACCTGGACAAGATACTAATGAGTAAAGTAAAGGTGCCACACACATTTGCAGTGCACTCCTACACACGGCCCACCGTCTGCCAGTACTGCAAAAGACTGCTCCGGGGCCTTTTCCGCCAAGGACTGCAGTGCAAAGGTCTGAACGTCTGGTGTCAAATGATGTTTGGGGTCACTTGAAATTAGCAGGGCTTAAGGGAAGGGGGGAATCTTCATCTTCCTAGCTTCAGCAGCTATAGTGTGGAATTAATTAGCATTGGATGTGGTTGTGCCATTCTTAATAAGATTCACCCTGTTTTTGCTTTTACATGTAGCTATAGTTACTCTGATGAATTATAAAGTAACACTACCTAAGGCCAAGACATGTTTCTGGAGACTTTTTTATGTGTGAGACAAAAAAAAAAAAAAAAGACATTTAGAACAAAGGCAGTGCCATGTGCCTCTAATATAGCTGGTATGTCTTGAAATGCTTCTTAAAATGGATGCATTTCAGTACACACCAGCTACTTTAAAGGTGCATTAGAAGCACATAAAACATAAAGCTGCCTTTGTTTTAAACATCGTTTTTCATTCACATGCTTAGGTGAAGTGAAAACTTCATAGGAATCCATTGAAATCATACATTCTCAATTACTGTTCACTGTCCCACTGTGCTCTTTTTACAGCTAGCCCAACTTCACCAGTCCCCATGTTTCACTGATAAGGTTTTAAATGTGGGCATTTACTTTCTTGATAAAAAATTAAATACGCTGTTGTGCCAGTAGTGCATGCAGAATGAATGCAGTGTGGATTGAACAGACAGTCTTGTGTGAAAAAAAGCATTGTGTAAGTTCTGCTCTACAAGCGTTTCTAGCACTAGCACATTTCAGCAGTCTTTTTCACAGCTGGGGACTGTCAATCATTATGCAATTTGACACACCCACACAGTTCTGATCAGGCTTTTATTTATAATTTACTTATAATTAAATTGTATATTGGGATATGTAGATTTCTTGAACATCTTTAGTATCACAAAGATTCTTTTAAACATTTGAAACCATGCTGCCATGGGATTAAATTTAGCTTACTGGTTAGCTATGTATTGTTTGCGTCATGTCAGCCAGGTAGAAGTAGTAAAGATTTTATCCTCAAAGTAAAACCTGACTGCTGCACAGAATGAAACTGAAAGGTCATTACGAGTTACTATATAATTGAGAAACTTATTTCTAGTTTTTTGTGTCTTGTTTGTGTACTTCTGTCTTGTCGAAATTAAGTAGGAGGAAGTTACTCAACATTCAGCGACTAATGTCCCTTACACATTCCTCAGCTGTATTAAGCTGGTGTCTGTCATCTGGCTTTGCTGAAACATAAAGGTCTGTGTCTGTGAGGAGCTTTGGGTTTCTTTTATTCTTCCTCTTTTTAATGCTATGTGAGGGCTTTTCAGTGCGCATCTCATAAACTAAAAGAAAAATCACAGAATAAAAAAGACCAAGAAGTTCACTGCTTGTCTGATGTTCAAGTTCAAACTCAAGTTCAAATTCAACTTCAAGTTCACATGCATGTGTGTGTTGCTTTGGCTCACTGTGTCTACTGAACGGAAAGACACATATAAGTACGCTGCCATTAATAACACACAGGTAAGAACTTGTTACCTGCCGGTTCACACCACCTCCTCTCTCCGTCCACAGCCGACGCTTGACCACACCCCTGCTGCCACAGTGATCTATGGTATCAAATACTGCAATCAAGTTTTACAAACCAAGAGATGCAACCCTGATTGGAGGCTAGTAGTAGGTCATTTACTACTTTAGTAGTGCAGTCTCAGTACTGTGATGAGGTCTAAACTCTGACTGAAATATGTATTTCATGTCTGTGATTCCTATTCAAGTATGAATTTAGCCACTGAGCTACAACCTTTTCTGGGATCTTGGAGGGGAAGTTTGAGATTGGCGTATCATTTGAAAATTAGTTCGAAAATTGTTGTAAAACCTAAAACTGAAATGATTGCCTAAATATTACATTTAAAATCAGTAAAATCAAATTACACATTTTTTTTAGATTTCTCACACATACATGCATACTTCTGTAGACTCACCCAATTATATACAAAACCTTAATTTCTACTTAGCCACACATATGTATGTAAAACATGTAAAACATTCACACATATACTGTACATATATGTGAAATACCTGCATATAGATCAGTGAAGCTCTTGTGCATAAGTAGATACTTGTATGTAAACTTCTGCAGTGAAATGTTGGGACATGAATACTGTATGTAAATAAAAATTATGCATATACAGTATTTGCACATTTTTCACTTACGCATGTCAAAGTAAAATTTCACCAGCATTTCAGTATATCTGGAAAAAAACCAATAGATTACCATTTTGGACTCTGAACATTTCAGCAGGTAAATATGAAGTTTTATAATTAAAATATATTCATAAACAGCAAGCATGACAATATTTTTAATTTTGTTAATTGTACTACACTGCATTCAATGCCTACAGCAACATCAGTGAGAATAGAGATATTTTAGAAAACTTAATATCATCACTTTTGTCTTAATAAGCTGGTGTGTCAGCCAGAACACCACTCTGGGGGCCAGTGGTTAGAGGTTTAATGAAGACAGTGGGATGCTGGCTAGATAGATACAGTTGAGGTCAAAAGTTTACATCCCCCTTTCAGAATCTGCAAAATGTTTATTATTTTACCAAAATAAGAGAGATCATACAAAATGCATGTTATTGTTTATTTAGTGTTGACCTGAATAAGATATTTCACATAAAAGATGTTTACATATAGTCCACAAGAGAAAATAATAGATGAATTTATAAAAATGACCCCGTTCAAAAGTTTACATCCCCTTGATTCTTAATACTGTGTTGTTACCTGAATGATCCACAGCTGTGTTTTTTTGTTTACTGATAGTTGTTCATGAGTCCCTTGTTTGTCCTGAACAGTTAAACTGCCTGCTGTTCTTCAGAAAAATCCTTCAGGTCCCACAAATTCTTTGGTTTTCCAG
>CM040467.1:110131-132204 GCA_022758105.1 Pangasianodon gigas
GGGGTCATTTTTATAAATTCAACTATTATTTTCTCTTGTGGACTATATGTAAACATCTTTTATGTGAAATATCTTATTCAGGTCAGCACTAAATAAACAATAACATGCATTTTGTATGATCCCTCTTATTTTGGTAAAATAATAAACATTTTGCAGATTCTGAAAGGGGTATGTAAACTTTTGACCTCAACTGTAGATAGATAGATAGATGGATAGAAAGAAAGAACTTTATTGTCATTGCACAGTACAGCTACTTAGCAACAAAATGCAGTTTAGCATCTAGGTTTTTATTTAAGTATATCTATTTCATATGCGCTTGTGTAAATGTGACTTCTCTGAAATAAATCTAAAATAAAACCTAGAAGGCCCCTAATAATATTGAAATGTGTGTGTATATATACACCAATCAGCCATAACATTAAACCACTGACAGGTGAAGTGAATAACATTAATTATCTCAGGGTGGGATTAGGCAGCAAGTGAACAGTCAGTTCTCGAAGTTGATGTGTTGGAAGCAGGAAAAATGGGCAATCATAAGGATCTGAGAGGCTTTGACAACAGCCAAATTGTGAAGTCTAGATGACTGGGTCAGAACATCTCCAAAACGGCAGGTCTTGTGGGGTGTTCCCGGTATGCGGTGGTTAGTACCTACCAAAATTTTTCCAAGGAAGGACAACCGGTGACCCAGCAATAGGGTCATGGGCCCCCAAGGATCACTGATGCGTGTGATGCTGTTAAAGTTAATTCTGGCTCTGATAGAAAGGTGTCAGAACACACAGTGCAGCTTGCTGCGTATGGAGCTGCGTAGCTGCAGACCGGTCAGAGAGCCCATGCTGTCCACCACCGAAAGCTCGTACAATGGGCACATGAGCATCAGAACTGGACCATGGAGCAATGGAAAAAGGTGGCATGGTCTGATGAATCACGTTTTCTTTTACATCATGCTGACATCCAGGTGCGTGTGTGTCACTTACCTGGGGAAGAGATGGCACCAGGATGCACTCTGGGAAAAAGGCAAGCCGGCGGATGTGATGCTCTGGGCAGTGTTCTGCTGGGAAACCTTGGGTCCTGGCATTCATGTGGATGTTACATTGACACACCTAAACATTGCTGCAGACCAGAACAGGGTGCTCTTCCCCCTCCACCACCTGGGACAATATGGCCCCCAGCCCTCTGTCTGATGTGTCCGTCTGCAAAACAAAGGAGAGAGAGAAGAGAGAGAAGTAAAGAGAATGTAAGAGAATGTAAGCACCACAGAGTTCAACTTTTACCTGAATAAAAGCTTGTTGGCACGGCTCTGTCCACTGAACCGGATCTGGCACTCACTGTTTAGTGAGATCAGTCAATGGGCTGCTGTCTTATCTATTTGGGGACGCCAAGTGGAAGCCCAGATACCATACTTCCACCTGTCCAATGGCACAGTTCTTTGGGTTCGCCGTGAGTCCTGCTCATTGCAGCGATCTCAGGACAGCCCTCAAATGTTGAATGTGCCACTGCCAATCATTATTATAGATTATGATATCATCTACATAGGCAGTGGCATAAGCAGCGTGCGAACAGAGGACTCTGTCCATGAATGGCTGGAATGTCACTGGGGCCCCGAGCAACCCAAAAGGAAGGGTCACGCATTGGTGTAACCCAAATGGACTGGAAAAGGCCATTTTTTTTCATGAGATATTGGAGTCAAGGGGATCTCCCTTTGTCAAATCCAGTGTTGAATAAAAGCAAGCCACACCTAACTGATCGAGCAGTTCATCAATGCGGGGCATTGGGTAAGCGCCAAATTTAGACACCGCATTGACTTTTCACAGAACTGGACTGTTCTGATCGCTCCTCGATTACCCTCATATCGAGCATGGCTGTGAGCTCCTCCTGAACCATTTGGTTTTTGTGCTTGGGCAAACGATAGTGGTGGCTGTGTACCACCACCCCTGAGTGCATCTCAATGTGGTGTTCTATGAGATTAGTGCGACAGGGTAGGAGTGAGAACAAGTCGGAAAATTCCACCTGCAACTTGGCAACCTCTGTAATTTGGGACAGTGATAGGTGGTCTGGGGTGGATTGAGCTGCCGTTTTTAGATTTATGTCCCGTCCTAGCTCCTCCCTCTCTGGAATGACTGTCACCAAAGCCACGGGGACCACCTCTCTCCATGGTTTAAGGAATTGAGGTGGTGAATCTTCCACGTCCTGCCTCTATCCCTTTGCCTTACCTCATAGTCGATGTTCCCAACTTGCTGTGTTACCTCAAAGGGCCCTTGCTACTTGGTGAGCAATTTGGAGTTTGATGTGGGTAATAATATGAGCACTTTATCTCCCTGTGAAAATTCCTGTAGCTGAGTACCCCTGTCATACAGTCGGCACAGTCATTCCTTGGCCCTGACGCGATTTCTCCTGTGTTAGGTGAGTCAAGTTGTAGAGTTGACACAACAAGGTCCAGAAAGTACTGAATTTCATTTTTGCTGTTGGAAGGTCCCTCCTCCCAATTTTCCCTAATGACATCTAGGATTCCTCAAGGCTTGCGCTCATAGAATAATTCAAATGGGAAAAACCCCATGGAGGCTTGTGGGACACCTCGAACTGCAAATAACAGGAGCTCGAACTTATCCCAATTTGGAGCATCATTGTGAACGAACTTACGAATCATATTCTTAAGTGTTTGATTAAACCATTCCACAAGCCCATCTGTCTGTGGATGGTTAACACTGGTGTGAATTGGTTTAATCCCCAAATATTCGTACAGCTCACAAAGAGAGCATGACAAAGGATGTGGAGATAACACGGAAGAATGTCTCTGCAACACTGAGTGCTGAGATGTTGCAGAGATGCGCTGCTTCCAGATATCGTGTTGCATAGTCCACTACAACTAACACAAATTGATGCCCTTGTGCAATCCGTTCTAATGGCCTGCCGAAATCCATACCAATTCTTTCAAAGGGGAATTCGATTAAGGGCGGATTCACCAGCTGACATTCACGATGTCGGTTCTGTGTTTTATCCTGCCTTAAGTGCCCCGCCATCGGATTATGTTGAGCTTTCTGGAATAACATTTCCCAACGGCTCTTCGGGACCAACAATTTGGTTGGTTCCTCTTTGGTTTGAGTGTCCTGCATCACTCAATATAACCTATTTTTAATAACTGCAAAATAGAGGCAGGAGAGCGCAATATTGGGCTGAACCCGGTGACTATCAATTACTTTCATTTGGTCTAAGGCGTACCTGAGAGTTTTGTGTCGAGTCTGCTCCAAAGGGAAATCCCTGAGGCGAATTCCCCCAAAGGGCAGGGGAGCTGGGCCTTTCCCACTCTCCTTGTCTTCCTGATGCGGGGCTGACGTTGACGGCCCAGGCAATTCTATCCCAGCCATCGTTGCACCCCTCCCACACCATGTTACACTGCTGCAAGACCCATCCACACACATTCCCCTCAACAACGTCTGAAATGCTGGCCAATTCGTTCCCAAAATCAGTGGATGGGTGAGGCGGGGACTAACCGCCACCTCTATTTTATGTTTTTGTCCCCTGCCAGCAGCTTTGGGTAATATTCACATCAACCATCAGAATGGGAAAAAAAATGTGATCTCAGTGATTTTGACCGTGGCATGATTGTTGGTGCCAGACCCGACGTGCAAGACCCGATGTGGACCCCACCTGAAAGATCTGCAAGAATTGCGTGATACAATCATGTGAATATAGACCAGAATCTCAAAGGAACATTTCCAACATCTTGTGGAATCCATGCCATGAAGAATTGAGGCTGTTTGAGAGCAAAGGGAGGCCCTACCCAGTATTACTATAGTGTTCCTAATAAAGTGTTTGGTGAGTACATACTGAGCTTTTTTCAGAGTTGAGTTACATGTGCAAAGTGAGGAGTTAATAACAAAATTGCACACATCAGTATTCAGCATCAGATGTACATAAGTATGGACTTCAGTGCTACTTGGACGAATGCACAAGACTTGCACATGTAGGGTGGAGTTTGCCAAAAAAAGAGAGATGTGTGTCAGTTCTGCAGTTCTGGCCTTGAATTTAAGTACATTTTTCTTGCTCGATATCAGCTCAAGCTAGGAGCAGTGTTAAGTCCAGTTGATCACTGATTGGTCAGCTTATCCTTCAACCCTTCAATCAATTTGCTTGTTTTGCTATGATAGGAAGCTTCTTCATACAAAATCATCTAAACTTATCACTTAAAAATAACAACCTAGCTGGCTAAGGTTAGCCACTACTTTCCCTCCAGAAACATGTCACACCAGGACTGCCCATAAACAGCCAATTTGCTCTGACTCAGCATACAGATGAAGGTCTCATGTTACCTCTGCTTTGGGCTAAAACTCACACAGGCAACTGTCTTTGGAATTAGTCAGTCTTTTTTTTTTTTTTTTAATTTTGTTGGGTACTGCATTATGTGACATGTATACCATACTGCTTAAATTACTTTATCACTAATATAATTGTATTAGATTTTACTGATAACATGTTGTGTATTTCTCCTCATTCAGACTGCAAATTCAACTGCCACAAGAGGTGTGCATACAAAGTGCCTAATGATTGTCTTGGGGAAACTATTGGAGGTAATAAAACATTACTGCACATGGGCTCTTCATCAAAGTTGCACAGAAATGAGTGCAGATTCATGTCCACAGAATAACATATGAAAGAATCTGCTTCAGTGAAGCTGTTAGAGGTGCTTGTGTCAGAGGTTGCCAAATTGGCATTAAGGTGTGCAAAAAATGAAAACTTGAAATAAAGCATCAACTGTGAAAGTTTAATTAGAGGAAAGCATGAACCAAAAGGTTTTCTGTAAGAAACAGTTACAGTATTCAGTATATTGTTGACAACAATAGCCAACTAATAATATTTTTACCAGATTTACTTTGGTTATTAGGTTTGTTACATTCAATAAAGATCAGAAAAGTGGGATGCACTCACTGTGTTTTGCAAGTCAAACTGGGGTCATTCATATGGTCATATATTTCATTATATGACCATATGATTTCCAAGAAGATTTTCTTTTAATAATGATAGAGAATGATAATTTAAGAATGATGAAAAACACAAGCAGTGAACAATGTTTTTTAATTAATGAATTTTTTTTGTAGAGCTCAGCAGAGGTATGCAGCTCTGTGCATATCGCATGACCTATGTGAGCTACAGTGGAGTCCAAAGACCACATTGAAAATCTGTTTTTTTTCATTTAACATTGGATATAAACAGAAGGTTTTAGAATTTTGGAATATCTAAAACAAAGAAAGTAAATATTCAACATCTTGAATAGTTAATATTCAAGATTCTGCACTATTTCTAGGTCCCTATTTAAATGTAAGCAAATTTGATATATTGACCATGTTAACTATTTTGTACAAAAGGTCAGATTTTCCTCATGCCTCATCTATTCTTTTGATGCATGTGTTCAGATGCAATTCTGAAAGATTTGATCTAAAATGGATCATAAGGTTTTGCACAAACTTGTGGAGTCCATACCAGGTCGAGTGCACACTGTCATTAAAGCAAAACGAGGACATACCGAATACTATGAAACTCTGAAATTCATATAAATATTTCCAGGATTCTACTTTTCACTCAAGTTGTCAATAATATAATTTGTAATGAAAATTGTTGTATTCAATTTGAAAAGAATACAAAATAGAAGCATTTTCACTACTGGACCCCTTATGGACCCCACTATATATGAAGCAATGGTTTAAAATATGAATGCATGTCTTTTGTTTGTATGGAAATATGGTAGAAACATAATTTTATTTCGGAACTCAGTATTCCTTAGTTCGATTTAAAACCAAAGAGCACACCTATCATTTATGTAAGATTAATAAACTTGGTATTTGTTCTATGACCAGGATTGCCAGGCTCTGCGTGTAATGTCTGCTGTAATATCCAGCTGCAAAACACCCGTGAATGCCTAGACCTCCTTTTGGTAATAGTGTAGTCCCATGAGAACTACACTGCCCATCTTGCAGTGAGGTCATTCCTGCAACTGAGACTACCCTATTTAAGCGGACTGGGGAAACACTGGTGTTGAGTCTTCTGATTAGATGAGGCCAGTAAATTGTATATTTTCTGGTTCTGCGGTTGCTGGGGTCTTTGTGGAAAAAGGGGAAAATAACTTCTCTCTATTTTAGGATATATATATATATATATATATATATATATATATATATATATATATATAATTTTTTTTCTGAGTTTGTGAACTGTGTAGCTGGCTCTATATTGTTTATTTTTCTTTGTTTCCTTTCCCTTGCCTTTTGGGGGTCTTCAGTGCACCCTCTGTTGTCCCTCCCCTGTAAGCCATTCAGTAGACTGCTCACATCTGCCAGGGAGGATCTGGGTTTGATCCCCCACAGTCCAGCTCTTGCTTTCTTCTGTCTGCTCTCTTATCTCTAGGGCTTTCTGGCATTCCTGTGACACTGTCAAATAGCATTGTCTCAGTGTGTTAGAGTACTCACCATTTCAGTCTTGAGAACCAGGTTCAAGCTCCAATAAGCACAACTTTCACTTCACTCATTTTGACTGGCAAACTCTGCTATTGAGTCCATTCTTTGGGTGCTTTGCACAAGAGGGTTGTTAAGATGCTCATTCTGATTACAAGGCAACTTATAACCCTGTTAAAGTGAGACTCAGCCAGAACAGACCCAGCTGAGCTTTACCAGGTCAAAACCACACTCCATAACCAGGGGACCAACATTGGTCATGAGCAGATTTTGCAGCAAATTCTGGACCATCTGCACTTAATCAGCAGACAGGTCAACAGTCTACTCAGCCAGTGGTCGCATCCCCTCGAGAGCGGTCCTCCCATGAAAACCCTATCAGCAGACACCAAACCGAACCCCATTTGCCAGCTCCAGAGTGATATGATGCCAGGGCATTGTTGGGGGTTTTAATTGCAATGTTCTCTAACCTTTGAGTTACAGCCCTCCTGTTTCCCTACCAAATGCTCCAAGGTCACTCACATGATCTATTTGCTTATTTGCTAAAGCTCTCATATGAGCTACTGTGGCTTGGGAAAACCAGTTGACACTGTGCTCCTCCCTTGATGAGGGGAGGGAGGGACTTGTGCAGCTCACCCTCGGAGCAGAGAAATGGAGGACGAAAATGGTTAACAAACAAACAAACAAATTAATAGTTTTTTAAAAATAATTTAAAATAATTAATTTAAAATATATAATCTTATTGTAAAATACCAATTTCAATTTTCCATTTTAATTTTATTTAATACAGTGCTTTTAATGATGGACATTGTCACAAAGCAGCTTTACAGATCTAAAATTTTAATTTAAATTTCAATTTATCCTGAATGACTCAGTGAGTAACAGCCACTAAAATCTAATGAGCCCTAAAGGATCTTTTTTTTTTTATTACCCATCACTCCTCGTCCATCACTGTAGGGGTTGTTTATTCACTTTCCAGTGGCAAGGCACTTCAACAACAATGGACATAACATTAATTACATTTGTGTGTGCATAGGCAGTTGTTGTTATGGGAGCAATGAATTGAGGAAATGTAAGGAGAAATACCTTATCTACACACTTCGACTCTATGTTTTGTCTACAGATATTACATCATCAAGCATTGCAAACATCCACTGGTTGCACTATAGTTTGTGAAGCACTCTGCTTATATAGCTATACAGATTATATATATATATATAGCTATACAGATTATATATATCTGACCTTAAATCTGACCTTTTGTACAAAGCAGTTAACATGGTCAATATCACAAATTTGCTTACATCTAAATATGGACCTAGAAATAGTTCAGAATCTTGAACATTAAATATTCAATATATTGACAATTTACATTCTTTGTTTTAAATATTTCAAAATTCTAAAACCTTTTGCTTATTTCCAATTTTAAATGAAAAAAAAAAAAAAATCCCAGATTTTAAATGTGGTGATAATATATACAAGCTGTTCCATGGTGTGTGTTATCCCCTCATTATTTTACTTATAAGTAAGCAGATAAAAGGTCTAGAGTTGATTCACTGTCAGTAAAGCAAGCCATAATTAAGCTGAAAAATCAAAACAAGCCCAGCAGAGAGATGGCAAAAACATTAGTTGTGGCTAAATCAACTATTTGGTAAAGAAAAACACACCTGTGAGCTCAGGAACACCAAAAGCCCTGAAAGACCATAACATAACTGGAATATAACTGTGGTGGTTGACAGAAGAATTCTTTCCCTGGTGAAGAAAAAAACCCTTCACAACAGTTAACCAGATCAAGAACACCCTTGAGAAGGTAGGCATATCAAAGTTAACAATCAAGAGAAGACTTCACCAGAGTACATACAGTAGGTTTAGCACAAGATGTAAAATATATATATATATATATATATATATATATATATATATATATATATATATATATATATATATATATATATATATATATATATATATATATATATATATGAGAGAGAGAGAGAGAGATAGATAGATAGATAGATAGATAAATTGTTGGTGCCAGATGGGCTGGTTTGAGTTTTTCAGAAACTGCTGATCTCCTGGGAATTTCACACACAACAGTCTCTAGAGTTTACACAGAATGCTGTGAAAAAAAAAAAAACACACATTGAGTGAGCGACAGTTCTGTGGATGAAAACACCTTGTTGATAGAGAGTTCAGAGGAAAATGGCCAGATTGGTTCAAGCTGCCAGGAAGGATATAATAACTCAAATAATCAGTCTTTACAACCGTGGTGAGCAGAAAAGCATCTCAGAACACACATCACATCAAATCTTGAGGTGGACGGTCTACAACAGCAGAAGACCACATCAGGTTCCACTCCTGTCAGCCAAGAACAGCAATCTGAGGCTATCATGGGCACAGACTCACCCACACTGGACATTAGTGAAGTTATCTGTCAATAATGTTGCAGCAGCACAGTGCATTAAATCATGCAGATACAGGTCAAGAGCTTCAGTTATTGTTCACATCAAACATCAGAATGTCATCTCTGTGTGGCATGGATGTTCATGCCAGGTGGGCTGGTTTCAGTATTTAAAGATGGGGAAACATCATATGGTCTTTTTACAATCTTCAGATGTCCAATTTGGGTTAGCCAGTGCCCACCGTGGCCTCAGATTCCTGTTCTTGACAGAAGTGGAACCCAATGTGGTCTCCTGCTGTTTTTTTGTTTTTGCACCAAACTGTGTAAACTCCATAGACTGTTGTGTGTGAAAAATCTTAGCCCATCTGACACCAACAACCATGCCATGGTCAAAGTCACCGAGATCACATTTTTCCCCATTCTTATGTTTGATGTGAACAATAACTGAAGCTCTTGACCTGAATGGTCTTACGCATTATGTTGGTCCCACCTGATTAGCTGATTAGATATTTTCATGAATGACCAGCAAGTAATGTATCTGAATCCAATCATGTATATTTTGTTTTCATTGTGTGGTTTTGCCTACGTTGATCTCTCTTTTCTTTCTTTCTCCTTATCACAGATATGTTTAGTCCAACTGCAGACACAGAAGTACCAATGGACTACAGTAATGACTATTTGGACTCAGAAAGAACTTCACTGATGGATGAATCAGATGAGGCCTGCAGCATCCCTGGCTCCTTCTCCCCTGACAACAGTCAGGATGGAGCCAGTGGAGACCAGAGGTCAGATACACACTATCTCTGTTACTCACTCTCTTTCTTTTTAAAACATGAATTAAGTGTGTGTTCTGATCTCCTCAGTGCTAATATTCCCCTCATGAGAGTGGTACAGTCAGTGAGACACACCACACGCCGCTCCAGTACAGCTATTAAGGAAGGCTGGATGGTGCACTACAGCAACAAGGACACCCTGGTACACTGCTTTTCTAGTTCATATAAATAATTCCCTCTGCACTGCAACAAACAGGAAGAATGTAAGGAAGGTATATTTCTGTGGCTAATACAGATTGAAGGGGGAAAAGAGTGCAAATTAACTTTAAATGCTTGAAATGAAAGAAATTATGACTTGATAAGATTTCCAGAAATAAATTGCAAGGTTATTAGTTAATTTGGATTAATTGCCTAGATGGAACCATATAGACATATTATTTGTTTTAGTTTTTCAGTGAATTATTATTTCTTTATTTTGCATCCTTTATCTGTCTTAAAGGACAGAAATATCTCAGCCTATACACTTACCTGAGATTCTGCTCTGCACTCTCTTGCATAATATTTTTTTCTTTGCATTTTTATTTAAATTGGTAGGTGCTCATATGTATTCTCATCATCTGATGTTTGTAATGTTTAGTATTAGATGCCACACAAGCAATTGGCCTGTGTTTTTAACTATCATCTAGTCTTCACTCGAATTACTGCTAGACCTGTTATTTAACCAGGTAAACAAAGGTTAAATGCATATTGATGAATGAAAAATGTTTACATACATATATTTACCAGATCTTGCAAAAACTTATATACACTATATTGCCAAAAGTTTTGGGACGTCTGCCTTTACATGCACATGAACTTTAATGACATCCCATTTTTAATCCGTAGGGTTTAATATGGAGTTGGCCCACACTTTGCAGCTATAACAGCTTCAACTCTTCTGTGAAGGCTTTCCACAAGGTTTAGGAGTGTGTTTATGGGAATTTTTGATCATTCTTCTAGAAGCGCATTTGTGAGATCAGGCACTGATGTTGGTCGAGAAGGCCTGGCTCGCAGTCTCCGCTCTAATTCATCCCAAAGGTGTTCTATCGGGTTGAGGTCAGGACTCTGTGCAGGCCAGTCAAGTTCCTCCACACCAAACTCGCTCATCCATGTCTTTATGGACCTTGCTTTGTGCACTGGTGCGCAGTCATGTTGGAACAGGAAGAGGCCATCCCCAAACTGTTCCCACAAAGTTGGGAGCATGAAATTGTCCAAAATGTCTTGGTATGCTGAAGCATTAAGAGTTCCTTTCACTGGAACTAAGGGGCCAAGCCCAACTCCTGAAAAACAACCCCACACCATAATCCCCCTCCACCAAACTTTACACTCGGCACAATGCAGTCAGGCAAGTACCGTTCTCCTGGCAACCTCCAAACCCAGACTCGTCCAGAGGATTGCCAGACAGAGAAGCGTGATTCGTCACTCCAGAGAACGCGTCTCCACTGCTGTAGAGTCCAGTGGCGGCGTGCTTTACACCACTGCATCCGACGCTTTGCATTGCAGCTGGTGATGTAAGGCTTGGATGCAGCTGCTCGGCCATGGAAACCCATTCCATGAAGCTCTCTACGCACTGTTCTTGAGCTAATCTGAAGGCCACACGAAGTTTGGAGGTCTGTAGTTATTGACTCTGCAGAAAGTTGGCGACTTCTGCGCACTGTGCGCCTGAGCATGCACTGACCCCGCTCTGTGATTTTCCGTGGCCTACCACTTCGTGGCTGAGTTGCTGTTGTTCCAAATTGCTTCCACTTTGTTATAATACCACTAACAGTTGACCATGGAATATTTAGTAGTCAGGAAATTTCACGAATGGACTTATTGCACAGGTGGCAACCTATCACGGTACCACGCTTGAATTCACTGAGCTCCTGAGAGCGGCCCATTCTTTCACAAATGTTTGTAGAAGCAGTCTGCATGCCTAGGTGCTTGATTTTATACACCTGTGGCCACGGAAGTGATTGGAACATCTGAATTCAATGATTTGGAGGGGTGTCCCAAAACTTTTGGCAATATAGTGTATTAAAAATATATTTTTTATCTTAGTCTCTCCTTCAATCTATGCTTCTTGCTTTCTCTTCTCCTCACATATATTTCCAGCTTATCATCTTCTTCATGCATCTCTCCTCCTCTCTGTGGGGTGGAGCAGCTTTTTTCCTCACTAATTGATACATTGACTCATTGTTGACCTATGATTCCTGACCTCTCATCCCCAACAGAGGAAGCGACACTACTGGCGCCTGGACTGCAAATGCATCATCCTTTTCCATAATGACACCACCAGTAAATACTACAAGGTAAGAAATTTACAAGCTTATGCAGTTTACATAAAAAGAGACTTGTTACTGCTTATATCTTAATATGAGTATGGGCCAATATTACTCATTTTCAGTGTTTAAGCAGTACATATGTGATAGTTTTCCTTATATATTTTACTTATATATTTTAATAAAGCATCCGTATTAAGAACATAAACAAATACTTCCCTTTTGATGTCTGAAGATACATCGTCGTTGGAAGTAAGAAACTCCTAGGTCTTGCTGTGAGCCGTAAACCTTCATCCCTCCTCTGATTACAGCCATGCCCCCTGATTACAGCTTATTGGACAGTGATTACATTATCATGTGGCATGTACCCCAGTGGAAGCATAGTGGTTATCTTCAGTTCATAGAATATGGTTGCTTTGCATGCATCTCGTGAATATCCTCAGTGCTAGAGAGGGCCCAAAGTGAAATGGAATGCCTGTCCCTGTGAGGAAAATCTCAGAAAACATCTGTTTCCCAGAGCAACTGGTACATGAAAGTAAGCATTGCACAGATCGACAGTCATGAACCAATCGTGGTTGCACAGCTACAGGGATATCTGACAATTTCAGCTTATGGAATGGCAGGGTTTTTGGAAACCTCCTACTTTTTTCCAGATCAGGTAGTACATTGAGTATAAACCATTGTTCTGAACAGCTAAGTCTACTTTCTCTATAATGCCTTTGTCTAGGCGGGAGCACAGTTGTTGGGACTGTGCAGCAAATTTGACTGAATTTGCAATTGACAAGGCCCTTAGCAATTGGGGGCTACTGGCAAAACTGAAGCCAGTAACTGTGTGACATTTTTGACAGGACCCACTGGTTTGAGCTGCTGCCCAGTGAGCAGTTTTTGGCTGTGAAGCATCCCAAAGACAGTCCCCGAGTGTCATTGCTGAGTTCTGTGGAATTCATTAGTAGTAGAGGGGGTGCTTTCTGTATGCATGTCCCCTGCTTGAGTGAGCACTCTTACACCTGCTAGAGCTCTGTGAGTGCAGTTCTGTCCCTCTAGTGTTTGTCCCAGGCTGTTGAGACCTGAGTGGCTGACCTGACAATTACTTGGGTTGCAGTGACTTAGCAGAGCTTTGTCTCCATTCTACTCTTTTTGCTTGTGTTTAGACTCTGAAAACTGTATTCCACTTTCAAGGCCTTCTCTGGCCGCAGGTCCAAAGACTGACCATGGTATATAGAGCAAATTTCATAGGTTAATTTTTCATGATTGACAGTTTTGACTGAGCCAATCATAACTGGTGTCGATACAGAATCAAATTGGCTTGGCGCAAGTGCTTTATTTACCAGAAGTGTGGTTTCAGTCAACTTCATGACTGATCATTCTTGCACTGTGGCATAGCAAAAAACTTTGCGTCTGGAATTGTCCAAAACAGCTAATTTGACACTGAGTTTTGTCTTAAATACAGCCTCATGTGCACTCCCAGTTAACTCCTAATTATGACAGTTGGCTTCACAAGCTTCTAAAAGTCATTACATTAATTTCTAGAATCTTCCAGACTTTTTAAATAGACAGTTAACTTGGTGTATGTAAAGCTTTTACCCACTGGAATTCTGATATAGTGAATTAAAGCTGAAATAAATCTGTCTCTAATCGATTGTTGTAAAATCACCTCTGGCATGAAAAGAGTAGATGCCCTAATTCACTTGGCAAAAGAATTGTATGATGAGATGAAATGTGTGAAGTTGTGAAAAACTGAGATTAAATACCTTTAGCCTAGGTGTATGTAAACTTTTGGCCTCAAATGTAGGCTGATAAAAAAAAAAAAAGCACTATTTTGTTTTTTGTCCAACTGAGCATTTGTGCAGAATTGTGTAAACTTTAAACATAACATAGAACACAGAATGAGTGGGTTGACTCATAGGGTATGGCCATAGATGCCAGCTAACCACTGTGTATATGGTAAAGTATGATTACATTACCTAGTAATATATCCTCTGGATCCTCTGTGACCCTGACCCAGAACAAAGCAGTCATTGTTATACTGTAAATGACTTGTAGTTTTGACCTGTTAAGATTACAATTTATTCCTGAGAAAATAACAGCAAATTTTTATAGTGTATATTGATTTATATTAATTTTCATAGAGGCTGCTAATGAGTTTGGATGTGACTGTAGATTGATCTGAAATATGATTCAATGACAGTTCATGTCTTTTGTCTTCCCAGGAAATACCTCTTTCTGAAATTCTTGAAGTATGCCCAGCAAGTGATTTCAATCTGGTGCCCAGTGGTGCTAGCCCACATTGCTTTGAGATTGTGACTGGTACCATACGATACTTTGTGGGTGAGGACTCGAACCCCTCCCAATTACCTAGTATGACAGTTCCCACCTCACCAAATAGTGTAGTACCCAGTAGTGGAGTGGGACAGGAAGTTGCCAAAGCTTGGGAAAGCGCCATCCGTCAAGCCCTTATGCCGGTCATCTTCCAAGACAATCCTCCATCTGAAGGCAGCACCCCTCACAGTAAGGACAAGATCTCTGAATTTATCAGTTTTTTTGAGGTTGATTGCTTCAGTGCTTAATTGCAAAGTGTTTCTCAGGACAGGCATCAGTCAGTATTTCAGTGTCCAACAGTCAGATTCAGGAGAATGTGGTAAGTGTGCATACTCTGTACAATTAAGAACAGTCTTCTGATGAGGAATATTAAGGATTATGATGATGAGGAAAATAATGATAATTATTTACTGATCTTATAACTGATCTTTTCTGTAGGATATTGGCATGATTTATCAGATTTTTGCTGATGAGGTTCTGGGTTCTGGCCAGTTTGGAGTGGTATATGGTGGTATGTATACTCAAAAATTTAAAGAAAGTTTTAGCAAAATGTGGCAGACTATGCCAACTCAGTTTCATATTGTTATAAGCATATAATAATATAATATAGTATTGTTAAAATTTCCTTTTATCCTATAAAACGTATTTTATACAATCATTGTTTACTAAACAGGAAAGCACAGAAAATCAGGAAGGGATGTGGCTGTTAAGGTGATCGACAAGCTTCGTTTTCCAACTAAACAGGAGAGCCAATTGAGGAACGAGGTGGCCATACTCCAGGTAGCCATTATGGGGAAGTGTGGTGTGGGTGGTTGGGGGTGTGAATTTCCACTGTAACAGTGATATGCTTAACCCACTTTGCTCAAGAATTGCACTTGATTACCACCTGTTTAGACCCCCTCTTAACAAAAAGGTAGTGCCAAAATTGTATTTTTCTGGCTTGAAAGTCTGGTCATATTTCTTACAAGCTGGTTCTGAGTATGTTCACCATTTATGTCACGATATAATAAGGGCCTTTGTTTGTTTCCTTTCTCTTTCTCTCACTCTCCTGTGATTGGGAGAGAATGTCTAATATCTCTTTTTTTCAGAGTCTGCGTCATCTGGGCATAGTGAATCTGGAGTGTATGTTTGAAACTCCTGAAAAAGTGTTTGTTGTTATGGAGAAGCTTCATGGAGACATGCTGGAGATGATCCTCTCAAGTGAGAATGGACGACTACCTGAGAGGCTCACAAAGTTCCTGATCACGCAGGTCAGAATTTCTTTATGTAGGCAGGGACAATGTGTTACTAAATTGAGTATATACAAAACATTAGGGCTGTCTATCCTATACAGTAACTACTTTAAGTATTCATTCAAAATTTGGTTGTCTGTTTGTAATGACTCAAAATTGCTACAAAACATCTTAATCTAAATGTATACAGACATTTGTACACAGGTGTCAGTTCAGAATCATATTTGCTGGGTTAATACTTAATGAGTGTGGGCTTACATCTGCCTTGCTGTACTTCTTGCAGCAACACACTTCATATTCTATACAGATATAAAATTGAGTCATTTGATACATATACTTTTATTGAACCATATACTTTTCTCTTGTGGCTTTTCTCTCTTTTTCATTCTGTTTATCTGCAGATCTTGGCTGCCCTAAGGCACCTCCACTTCAAGAATATTGTGCATTGTGACTTGAAGCCTGAGAATGTGCTGCTGTCTTCAGCCGAGCCTTTCCCACAGGTAAAGACATCATAAAAAACACAAAATGTAACACTCACAATAAAAGTACAGTGAGATTTCATAGTTAACATTTGTTTTCTTCTCTCTGATTTGATAAGTTATGACTAATAAATAATTATATAATTGGTTTCTTGATTTTATATCTTTATAATAGGTATTGGCATTTTTTAATTTTACTATAATCGAGAGTCCTAACCAAATCCACTGTTAATGAATAATTATGTTCAGATTTACTAAGGTTTTTGTGTGTAAAAACACATGCAAACTTTATAGCAACCTGCAAATGCAACATGTGCTAACAGGGTCTTGGCTGATGAAATCTTTCAGATGAGCAAAGTAAATGTCTTACGTCTTATGTCTTTTGGCTTAATAAATGGCTTACAGTTAGGAGCATTTTTCCATAAAAATGCAAAATGCAGGGTGGTGTCCATGTAAACAGATGAAATTAAAACACTCAGTGTATTTTACTTTAAGTTTGAAAGTCACCTGAGGACTGGTGTTTGCATTCAGAAATTGGAACAGCTAAAGGACATGTAAAGGTATTTAAAGTATAAAGGTTATAAAGGCTTCTATAGCTAAGATATAGTTTGTTTTTGCCAATTAAAGACAAAATAAATCCATTATTTTATTAAAGCATCTCAAAATTATGTTTCTTAAAATTATATTATTATCTTAAATTTATGAAGTTTTTCAAAATTATGGCTTAAATATTACCATAGTGACATTTGTTTCATTTTAGATATTTGCTGCACATTAGCAACAGCATTCAGAGATGCCAACAGTATGTCAGGAGGCAGAGATGGCTGCAGCTGCATGTAATGCTTTATTTAAACAGACAGGCAAACAAATTGTACATTATTGCTGACATTGTAAATAATTCCAAATTGTGAGGCAAAAACATGGTCAAAAACAGGCAGATAATCAGGCAATTGACAAACAGACTGAACAGGGCTAAACCAGACTTAAGAAACCAAAAGACAAAGATCAAGATCAAGAACCAGGATATCAAACACAGTAAACAAAGACTTGGTACATCAGGCATGACCACTGAGTTACTTCACATAATACTTCACATCATGTGTGTGTTTGGAATCTTATTTATAGTGTGTGTGAGATTGAGTCCAGGTGTGCTTGATTAGAAGGCAGGTGATCTTTGAACGTGAAAGTGAAACAATTTTCTGGGGATTGTAGTTCTGTGCAGCCATGTTGTAGGCTGCAGTATAATCTGGGATATGGAATTTGTCACCGATTCCAGCATTGATACGACACCTCTGATAGAGGACCAGGGGTGATAGGTTTCAGGCATGATAACGGAATGATGGGGCTAGGTAGCAGTGAGGTGGCAATTCCAGATTGTAAGTTACCTCACTGATTCTTTGCATTATCTTGAATGGTCAAATGTAATGGTGGGTCAGATTTCTTCAACCCTGTGTTGTGCAAATGTCTTTGTGGTCGAGAGCCTGTGGTTGGGTTTGGGGTATTTTCTGATCAAAGTCCCATGAGAATGCACCCACAAAGCAAGACTGGGGAAGAATGAGTTCTCCAGTTTCTTTGGGGAGTGCAGGGTAAAGGCATGAGAGTCTGCCTTGGTGTTCTTTGAGCCAGGTCTGTAACAGAGACTGAACCAGAGTCTCACAAAGAAGTGAGCCCACATTGCCTGGCATGAGTTCAAATGTTTGGCTGTATTGAGGTACTCAAGGTTTTTGTGGTTTGTGAAGATCATAAATGGTTGCTCAGCACCCTTCAGCCTGTGGCCAATGGAGCTTAACCCCCAGATGAACCTAGAAGTTAGCAAAGCCTAAAAACCTTGTGATTACTTGGCTGTGGTTGTTAGAAGCCATTTTTTGACATCCATAACCATGAGCACCACTTAGGCACTGATAACATATCCCAGAGGCAAAATTTTAGATACATGAAACTCACACTTCTGGTGATTGTGGAGAAGGCAAGCTAGGACATGTTTGACATTACTCACATGACAGTCTATGGAAGGGGAATACGTTAAAATATAAATATAAGCAATTGCAAATTTTCATAGCATGTCCATGAGGACATTATTGATCAGACACTGGAACACTGAGTTTGCAGCCATGGGAAACCGAGAACGATGGGATACTTGTGACTGTAACCAGAAATGAGAGGTGCTCATGGTGCAGGGCACTGACTTGGAGCATGATGGTTTCTGTTTGACAGGTGATGGATCCACCATCAATGGTTCCACCATCTAGTGCTTGAATCTCCAGTGGTCTGGAGAGGCTGGGTGCTGAGGCTGAGCTTGTCGATGAGGGCTTGATCAAAGAAATTACCAGTGGCTCCACAATGGAGACACTTTCTGAGTATGGACGATCCCCCTCCTCTAACGGCATGGATTAGAAGCAAGACAGTGTTCCTTCAGTGACAATCCAACCCCCTCAAGCACGGCCTTCCTCATGGCCATGTAGTCTGACACTCAGGTGACAGATTACGAACAGCCAGCTGGGCTTCTCCTGTCAGGAGGACCTGAATGCAATTACTTTTTTGTCCATACCTCTGCATGGGGGAAAAAAGGCAAACTACAGAAAAAAAACCAAACAGAAAATCAGCAGCTTTCTAGCAGCTTAGTGCAGTTCAACTAAACACCCACACACACACACAGAGAAAAAAGAAAAACAGCATATTAAATAAGCAGCTACAAATGAGAGACAGGTGTGCCATGTTAATTTGCTCGTTCCACCCGCCACACGATAGGCCATGGTGTAATCTGGGATATGGAGTTTGTCACTGATTCTAGCATCGACATGACACAATACCAGTTGGTACTGTAGTTGATGCAAAATTCAGAATGTGTGCCAAAATTTTGTTTCACTTCTGGTATTCTCTTTATGTTCTGAACTTGCCTTAGCTATCAAAAACAATTAGCACCACACAAAAATCTCACTTGTTTCTTCTTTATATATGATGTTATTCAATTATTACTTGTAAGTCAGCCCCAGCATATGAGAAACACACAATTTATTAGATTACAAAGCTAAATTAGTGCTCTTTATTTGGGATCTCAGTACAATAATGCCATAGATGAAACTGTGTAAGTCTAGACTGAACTAAGTCTAGATTGAAGTGTAGACTTTCAGCTTCAATTCAAGGGTAATCATAAATATTAGGATTATTTTTAATACTTGGATGCAAATCCTTTGCGGTCAATGACAGCCTGAAGTCTGGAACCCATGGACATCACAAAATGCTGAGTCTCCTTCGTTGAGATGCTTTGGCAGGCCTTTACTGCAGCCACCTTCAGTTGCTGCTTGTTACTGGGTCTTTTTGCCTTCAGTTTTGTCTTCAGTAAATGAAAAGCAGCTCAATTGGGTTGAGGTCAGGTGACTGACTTGGCCATTACGAGCTTGGGTTGCTTTAGCAGTATGTTTTGGGTCATTATCCATCTGTACGGTGAAGCGGTGTCCTATCAGTTTTGCAGCATTTGACTGAATCTGAGAAGAAAGTAGCTCTATACACTTCAGAGTTCATCCTGCTACTTCTATCAGCAGTCACATCATCAATAAACACCAGTGAACCACTTCCATTGGCAGCCATACAATCCCATGCCATAACACTTCCTCCACCATGTTTGAAAGATGATATGATATGCCTTGGATCATGAGCCTTCCCTTTGCTTCTCCATATTCTTCTCTTCCCATCATTCTGGTACAAGTTCATCTTGGTTTCATCTGGCTAAAGAATCTTGTTCCTGAAATGGACAGGCTTTTTTTTATATGTTCTAGCAAAGACTAATCTGGCCTTTCTGTTCTTGAGTGTTACCAGTGGTTTGAATCTTGACGTAAACCCTCTGTATTTACATTTGCGAAGGCCTATAGTAGGCCTCTACATTGTAGACTTTGACAATGATATGCCTATCTCCTCAAGAGTGCTCTTGACTTGGCTGGAAGTTGTGAAGGGATTTTTCTTCATCTAGGAATGAATTCTGTGAACATCCACTTTAGATATCTTCCATGGTCTTCTAGGCCTTTTGGTGTGGTTGAGCTCACCAGTGCATTCCTTCTTTTTAAGAATGTACCAATTAAAGTTTTGGCTATTTCTCTGATAGGTCTGTTTGTTTGTTCAGCCTAATGGTGGCCTCCTTTGGACCACATATTGAGAGTTCCCATTAACAGCTACCAAATGCAAATTCAACACTTGGAATCAACTCCAGAACTTTTATCTCCTTAATTTGTAATAACGAGGAAACAGGCCACATCCGGCCATGAAACTGCTTATTGGTCAATTGTCCAATTTCTTTTGAGCCTGTGAAAATAGAGGGACTATGTAGAAAATGGATGCAATTACTAAAAATTTAATGCATTAAATATTTTGGTTAAACAGCTTGAATTAAAGCTGAAGGTCTACACTTCAACCACATTTGATTGCTTCATTTCAAATAAATTGTGGTATGCAGAGACAAAATGACAAAAATTGTCATATACATGCCAAATACTTATGGACCTGACTGTATATGCATATAAAAGCAGTAATGACTTAACTGATAAATTCACTGAGCTGCTGTAATTTTTTAGCTTTAGCTATGATGACCATTGCTCCAGCCAGATGGAAAATACATTTTACTAGGAGTGAGACTGGTTGCAATGTGCCTTGCAGGCAACAGAGGACTCTAAATTTTACATATGGCTCATTTACTCTCTCATAAACAAATTTGGAGAAATTCTAATCAGTTGTCTAATCAAATGTCAAACAAATGAAGCTGTAGGAAAATCTATGACAGATAAACACCCTCACCTTAATCTATTATATCTTTCATAGTTATGAAGGTTGGGTTTATCACCTTGACACTTTCATGGTACCTGATATGCATAATCATATTTAGAATTACTTACAGTGTCAGCAATACTGTACATTAGTGCCAAATAAACATAGGGCTACAATTTTATTTTAATCTGGAAAATATATTTTAGCTGACAAGTACTAAAAGGCAACTATTATTAAGGCAATTATAAGGCATATAACAATTAATTCAATTCAATTCAATTTTATTTGTATGACACTTTTAGCAATGCATATTTTCACAAAGCAGCTTTACAGAAATAAATTCATTCAAATTAAATTAAATCAAAATAAATTGTAAATATGTGAATTTATCCCTAATGAGCAAGCCAGAGGCAATGGTGGCAAGGAAAAACTCCCTGAGACAACATGAGGAAGAAACCTAGAGAGGAACCATACTCAGAAGGGAACCCATCCTCATCTGGGTGACACCAGATAGTGCAATTATAAATAAATCCCTTCTATAACTGTGTACTATATGGACAAATATTGAAATTGTGCAACCAGTAAATTCATCACAGTTTTCACAAGAAGTCCGGTTGGTTAAAATCTAGCCACTGTCCACTGATGGAGACCTGAATACAAAACTGCTTGCGGCAACTGCAGCCCCAAAGCCACTACAGCAATTGCAGTCCCAAGCCATCACAGTAATTCCCCATATGAGATCCCCAAGTCGTCTCCACGGCCCCCAGGTGGCACCATCCCCAGCAATCCCATGATCTTCAGGCCGTCCATGTGGGGCCCCAGCAGCAGAGAGCAGTCTCAACCAATGCGAACTCCAACCAGAAGTAGAGCATCAGCATGGAACAGGCAGGTCCAGAGAGCAGAAGGGGTCAGGATCACTGGTATCTCAGGAGTAGCACGTGTAGCTCGGCAGTGAGAGAGACAGAGAGACAGAGAGAGAGAGAGAGAGAGAGAGAGAGGGAGAGATTGTTAGGTAAGCTTTTGTCCCGTAATGGTTAAGGACAATGTACTTTGCGTGCAGAGTGAAAGCAGGGACTCCGGCAAGACTAGCTGTGGCAGCATAACTGAAAGGGAGTGGAGAAGGTAACACAGACATGAGGGCACCCTGGGACATAAAGTGCCAGCCGAGTGAGAGTGGGGGGCGACAGCATCCAAACATCCCAGTTCACCACAACACTCTATGCCTGTGAACCCTCCAGACCTGCCCCTGTACCTAAGAAAAAACTATTCACAAAAGGCTTGACTAAACAAATATGTTTTCAGCCTAGACTTAAACACTGAGACTGTGTCTGAGCCCTGAACACTAAGTGGAAGGCTGTTCCATAACTGTGGGGC
>CM040467.1:132304-142490 GCA_022758105.1 Pangasianodon gigas
CAGCCTTCACTATCCAAGATACCAACAAACAGCCTGCACCTTTTGATCGAAGTAGGCGTGGTGGATCATAAAAGACCAAAAGTTCACTCAGGTACTGCGGCATGAGACTATTCAGTGCTTTATAGGTCAATAGTAGTATTTTATAATCAGTACAAAATTTGATTGGGAGCCAATGCAGTGTGGATAAGATAGGGGTGATGTGGTCATATCTTCTGATTCTAGTAAGGACTCTTGCTGCTGCATTCTGGACTAACTGGAGCTTGTTTATTCATCTACTGGAACATCCAGACAGTAAGGCATTACAATAATCCAACCTAGAGGTAACAAAAGCATGAACTAATTTTTCTGCATCATGTAGTGACATTATATTTCTTATTTTAGCAATATTTCTGAGATGAAAGAAAGCGATCCTAGTTATATTATCTACATGAGCTTCAAAAGAAAGACTGGAGTCAATAATCACACCAAGGTCTTTTACTGCTGCACACGATGAAACAGAAAGGCCATCCAGAATTATTATGCAATCATAAAGCTTACTTCTAGCTGCATGTGGTCCTAGTACAAGTACTTCTGTCTTGTCAGAATTAAGTAAAAGAAAGTTAATAAGCATCCAGTGTCTAATGTCCTTTACACATTCCTCAACTTTATTAAGCTGGTGTCTGTCATCTGGCTTTGCTGAAACATACATCAGCATAACAGTGGAAGCTAATACCATGTTTATGAATAATTTTGCCCAGAGGTAGCATATATAAAGAAAAGAGCAGTGGGCGTAAAACAGAGCCTTGCAGAACACCAAACTTTACCTTAGCATGAGAAGTCACCATTTACGTCTACAAACTGATAACGATCAGTCAAATAAGACCTGAGCCAGGAACGAGCTGTTCCCTTAACACCTACAACATTTTCTAGTCTATCGAGGAGAATAGCATGATCAATGGTATCAAAAGCTGCACTAAGGTCAAGCAGCACAAGCAAGGAGACACAACCCTGATCAGAGGCCAGTAGTAAGTCATTTACCACTTTAACCAGCGCTGTCTCTGTGCTATGATGAGGCCTAAATCCTGACTGATACGTTTCATGAATGTTATTCCTATGTAGGTATGAGCATAACTGCTGTGCTACAACCTTTTTTAGCATCTTGGAGATAAAGGGGAGGTTTGATATTGGCCTGTAGTTGTACAATTGTAGTTGGACAACTGACAGGGGTTGAGCTCAGGTTTTTTTAATCAAGGGCTTGATAACTGCTAATTTAAAAGATTTAGGTACATAGCCAGTGGTAAGGAAGAATTGATTAATTTTTAAAAGAAGTTCGATTGTTTCTGGTATTATCTGTTTGAAGAAACATGTAGGTAAGGGATCTAGTACACAGGTTGATGATTTTGATGAGGAAATTAGTGAAATTAGTTCAGTCTCTCGAAGGGGAGTAAAACATTCTAATCGTTGAGCTGATATTATATTTTTATCTACAGGGTTAGTTATAAAACTGTCTGCTTTTAAATTAATAGTCTGTATTTTTTGCCTGATATTTTCAATTTTACCACTGAAAAAATTCATGAAGTCATCGCTGCGATATAATGATTGTGTGCATGTTTCTATTGTGGTCTTATTCCTAGTTAATTTTGCTACAGTATTAAATAAATATCTAGGATTATTTTTGTTATCTTCAATTAGGGTGGAGAGATACATTGATCTAGCAGCACTAAGAGCTTTCCTATAGCTCAGAAGGCTCTCCTTCCATGCTATTTGAAATACTACCGATTTAGTTTGAAGCCATTTACATTCAAATTTTCTAGTGGTCTGTTTTAAGGTGTTTTTAAGGTGTTTTTAATTTCTCCCTAATTATTTTTCTTTTAAGTGGAGCTACCTTATCTAGTGAGTTGCAGAACGTTGATTCTAAACATTCAGTTGCCTGGTCAAGTTCTTCGGGATCAGACGGTGATCCAATCATGGTTGATAACTCTGGGAGATTACTGATAAAAATCTGTGCAGTTGCTGACGTGAACGTACGTTTGACACGGTGACATGGCAAGGTGCATATACTATGATTAAGACACATTTTAAATGAGATGAGGTAATGATCTGAGATAGCTTCAGACTGTGGAAATGAGACTATATTTTCTATATTTAATCCGAATGTTAGTATTAAATCAAGAGTGTGACCACCACTATGAGTGGGTCCTATTACATTCTGATTAACCCCTACCGAATCTAGAATGGACACTGCTGTTCTCAGAGGGTCATCTGGATTATCAAAATGAATATTAAAGTCTCCAACAATTAATGCTTTGTCTAAAGAAACAACCAGGTTAGAGATGAAATCCGCAAATTCACAAAGGAATTCAGAATATGGCCCTGGGGGTCTGTAAATAATAATTACTGGAATCACCTGGGTAGACTTATTTTTTGTGGCTACATATGTTATGTTAGAATAAAGAACTTCAAATGCGTTGAATTTATGACTAGGTTTTTGTGTGACGCCTAGATTATCATTATAAATTACTGTGACACCTCCTCCTCTGCCAGTTAGACGAGGCTGATATATTTAACTGTATCCTTGTAGACTAGCTTCATTTAATGCTACATACTCATTTGGTTTAATCTGGTCCCTGGAGGACTAGTGGTTAGGCCACAGTACTTATACAGCTGTGGCCTGGGTACGATTCCCGGCCAGGGAACCAACCCCAGCCCATGGGGTTGTGTGCACTCTCAGTGCCGGTCCAAAGCCAGGATAAAAAAAAATTGGGGAGGGCTGTGTAAGGAAGGACATCTGGCGTAAAAACTGTGCCAAATCAAAAATAACAAAAAGGGCTTTAGATGTAAGAGACCTAATATTCAACAGTCCTAGCTTCAGATCAAATGTGTTTGCTGTGCATTCGGTTTGATTTAATTTTATGTTAATTAGGTTACTAAAACAAACTGTCTGAGTATGTCTATAATTTTGTTTAGCTCGGGAAACAGACACAGTCTCAATGTGTTGGAACCTAAGTGACGACTCAGTGCAGCTAGCAGACGGTCGGTTTAGCCTGCTTGTCTGCTCCCTGGCCTTGGCCCTGGATTGTCACCGATTAACTAGGCCTGTTCTGAGACTATGTGCTATGCTGCAAGAAATGAGAGCAGCACCTTCCCGAGTGGGATGGACACCGTCCTGCCCTAAAAGGCCAGCCTTGCCCTCAAAGTTAGTCCAATTATCTATAAAGCCCACATTGTTTTTGGAGCACCACCTGGACATCCAGCAGTTCAGCGACCATAACCTGCTGTAAGCTACATCGCCACGCCGCATAGGGATGGGGCCAGAGCATACTACAGCATCAGACATCGCCTTCGCTAATTTACACACCTCTACAATGTTACTCTGAATAACCTCTGACTGATGAAAGCGTATATCATTAGCTCCTACATGAATAACTATCTTTGAGAACCTGTGCTTGCCTAAGACCCTAAGATTACCTGCTATGTCTGGCGCCCTGGCTCCCGGTATACACCTAACTAAAGCTGCTGGTGCCCCTAAAGGCCTAGCTAATTTCACATGCCTTAAGATAGAGTATCCTATAACCAGAGCTCTTTCAGGTTTCTCAGCGGGTGCTTCACTGAGGAGAGCAAACCTGTTGGACACGTGAAGTGGAGAGGAGTGATTCTCCCGTGGTTAGCTTTAGTGTTAGCTTTGGCTTTGTGATTATGCCACCGAGTCGTCACCCATTCGCCCCACTGTCAGGGCTCTAATGCCGGCGTTGGGGCCTCTATCACCACCTAAAGCACCCAGACTTTCCCCTACAGAAACTACGCTGCTCTCACTCTCACTAACCCTCTCTAGAGTTTGGATGAGCACTTCTAATGCTGCAATCTTCTCCATCAGAGAGCTAACTAACAAACACTTATCACAAATAAAGCTATTACTAACAACGAAGGAAGAATGACTAAACTTCTTGCACTCAACACACTGAACAAGCTGAATGTTTGCCATGTTATTTAACATACCTTAGTCGAAGATTAGTTGATATTATTTTAGACAGCGTGGATCCGGCATGGATGGCCTCCGCTCGTTGTCTTGACAAAAAAAAAATGCGTTCTTTGAAAAAATGAAAATACAGCAGAAAGGAAAGGAATACAGCAGATGAATACCTTAAAATTATTGATAAAAAAGAAAGAAACAGTATAGGTTAAACGCCAACGCAGGCAAGAAACTCCCAGCAAACGATTCCAGCAATGATTCCAGTAAGAAACAAGTTTGTATGAAAATAAACTGGTAGTTATAAGCAACCCTTACTTTTTAACTACTGTCTCTTTATAGCTCCAGTGCAAACTTTAGAGCCACTAAACACGGTTTATAGGCTACATTTAGGGTTATCCCAATTAACTCCCATCTATTTCCTAAATAATCCACAGACTAATTCACAGTAGGATTGCAGAATGTATATAAAACATGGGGAGTAAGGAGTGATTGGTAAAAGTGCATATTTTGTTGTTTGTTCAATAAAATGCTGGCAACCTTCAACAGAGAGAATATTGCAGTTTTCGTCATCCAAGAATGGATGTCAGATCCAAAATGACTGGCAATTATTGCCAATAATTGTCAAAAGCTTGATTCTGTGGTCATTAAACTATTTTGTGTGGATTTGGGTGTATGTTTTGGATCATCACTTATCATTTAATGCCAAACCCAGCTTACAAGTGGCTACTTTTTAATTGTCAAAAGGCTGTATCTATATCCATTTGACCTTAAAAGGTCCCACCTGACCTTTAAACCTGGTTCCATTCAAAGTTACGCTAAAGCCTAGCAAACTAGAGTGAAACGGGAAGTCATGGATGACTGCTTAAGTGTTCTTAAACACACAGGTGAACTTAAAAAAGTAAAATGTAACAGGAACATACTTCTGTTGTATTCTGTTCACAAAAATGTCATGGGTTTCAAATAATTGTTTCACTTTTTTGTTTTCTTTATTCTCTTAGAATAAATATACTTTCAGTGTGAGATGAAGATAAGGACCTGTATTATTTAATATTAGCATACTAATATTGTACTTTTAACATTTCTCATTTCTTACCATGTGTTTCTCTGAAACTCCTTCTTTCCAGGTGAAGCTGTGTGATTTTGGTTTTGCCCGGATCATTGGGGAGAAGTCTTTTCGGCGCTCTGTGGTGGGAACACCTGCTTACTTAGCTCCAGAGGTGCTGCTGAACCAGGGGTACAACCGTTCTCTGGATATGTGGTCTGTCGGAGTCATTATGTATGTCAGCTTGAGCGGGACCTTTCCCTTTAATGAGGACGAAGATATCAATGACCAGATCCACAATGCTGCCTTCATGTACCCACCAAACCCCTGGAAACAAATCTCTCCAGAAGGTATATTTCTTGATATTAGTACCAGTTTTTGCCTTTTAAGATAAATAAGAACAGAACATCAATGCAATTCAGTGATTACTGTACCTACATAATGTCTGCTCTTTGTAATGCTTATAGCAATTATAAGAATCACATTATTAAAATATGATTGAAAGCTTAGAACAAGTACTTGGCTGTTGAAATTTTAGAATTGTAGAAAATGCACAATTCTACTTTCTAATAGAGAGCAGAAACCAGAACACAGGACAATACAAATTTTATGTCATCTCTTCCTTTTTTCATAGCTATTGATCTCATCAATAACCTGCTTCAAGTGAAGTTGAGAAAACGCTTTAGTGTGGACAAGAGCCTGAGTCATGCCTATTTACAGGTAACATTAGACACATATACAGAAGGTACAGGATTACTGGACTCAAGAACTGGATTAGAGAAATTTGAAATAGCAAGGAAACAGAAAAAGTAATAAGTATAAAAGCAGAAGGTTTTCTTTTTGAAAAATACATTTCCAGAGAGCAACAAACATGACTCCATACAGATCAATTTGATCTCTATTTACTATCATTGCCTCCAAATCCATCTTTCTCTCCCACTCTATCTGCCCCTCAATCTATCTTTTCTTTTTTTCTCATTCTGTCTTCTAAGGACTATCAGACATGGCTGGACCTGAGAGAACTGGAATCAAAGCTTCGTGAACGTTATATAACCCATGAAAGTGATGATGCTCGCTGGCAGAGGTTCGCTCAGGAGCACACATTGCCTTATCCAGCTCACTTGGTACCTGCATCATCTGCCTCTGATGACGAGCAGGAGGACACTGACGATGCTTGTATGCAGGGACTGACTGAGCGTGTTAGCATCCTCTGAGAAAAGTGGAAGAGGCAACCAAATGTCAGTTGGATGTGGGCAATTAGCTAATTTCAAAATTGGCTTGAATAGATTTTTACATTTACATTTTGGACCTCTTCTCTTTCCTTTTCATCTATCAACTCCCTCTACCTTCTTTGCACTATGTACAGCTGTATGCTCCAACTCTGTTGATGAAGACACCACAGCTGTATCTATCTCTTCAGACAGGTAGAGGTTCCTTTATGCCAAACCTTTCCTTAGTTTACAATACATGGAGGTAGGGGGAAGATAAAAGCAAATATAAATGTGTACAGTGCAAAGATGTTATTGTAAAATATTTCTTTTAATGCTTCTTTAGCCCCTGATTAAGTTCACATTGGTGATAAGTCTATGTTCTTAGTATTATAATATGCAATATGGTTAATGGATTTGATTTAATCAGTTTTTCACTGATGTCATATAGTTCGTCAATAGACATTGCAAATTGGATGATTTGTGTACATATTCCATACAATAAAGAACACGCTTTTCAGGCAATAGCATGCCTGTTCATATTTTCTCTCTGGGAGTGTTTCTTACTCAATTTTTTATTTTTCCTCACCAAATATTCCATTTATGGTAAAATCACAAATACATAAACAAATATTGTAGATTACTCTGAACTCTTAAATGTACTGTGACCTAAGAGTACAATTGTATAAATTATATCAAAAATCATATGGAGCAATATATGGACCATTCTGTAAAACAATGATTTAGGTGTGTCCTGCTTCATTAACTTCCATATTAAATTCACGCATAAATTCACACCATAAAATTTGTGCATCAAACATCCCAGTTTGCCATAAACATCTATGTCCATGATATAGGTGCATATCTGTGATGTCCCAGATATGCACCTATATCGAATAGAAAAGCTATTTAACAAAATTCCTGACTAAAAAAATAGGTTAGCAGGTAATGGGGTTGGGAATCTCTACCTGGTTCTTTGATAACCAGATTCTTTGATAAAGAAAAAAAAAATAACTGGGTCATTGTCTCACCCCTTTGAGTGTACTGGCTCACTCAGTATAAGCATTCCCTAATAATGCAAAATGGAGCAAGTGCTGTCTCAGCCGGAATGCTTTCCCAGTCAATCACCACCACCTACTCAAAAGCATGCTTTCACCTATTATCACATGACTGCTCCAGCTTGAAATCCATTAGAGGTTTGAGGAGGCAGATCATGGTCATGCAATGTACTTGGAAGTGCATCAGCAGCCAGGGCAGCACAGACCTCACACCGTGCTAAAGGCCAGGACCCACCCAGTCCTAAATCTGCTACTAATTCCCTCAATCCCTGCCAATCCATGACCGAAATTACTGGGAGGGAATGGTGGGGTCTAACAGCCACCTTTAGACAATGCTTTTGTCCATTATAAGTGACGATGAGAGGCTCCATAGGATATGGGTGCACATCCCCATGAATACACTGCACCTTAACCTCCCAACACCTCTCCAAAGCCTTGTCTTGAATCATACTTTGGTGGATTAAGGTCTGCACACTACCCAAATCCACCAAGGCCTGACGTATATACCAGCACTCTGCTCTGGATTGGGGGAGGGCCGTGGAGATCCAGAGCACCTGCCCAAAATCTATCCACAGACACTCGGCTTGGAAATGTCCCAGTTCTCTGCAGCCCCAATAGACCTGCCCAGGCCCCATTCCAGCTCTCTGGGCCTCCGTGGCACCCTGGGGAATAGGAAGAAAAGACAAAATAATGTTAGATGAGGTGGCGAGGGTTCTGGATCTGCCCGTGGACTGTGCTCTTGACTCTGGCAAGCTGTTTTTCCTCCCAACATCCATATCAGGCTCCTTTACCAGAGTCTGTGCAGGAAAGGCCCATCCGGGAAGTGAGGCTGCTGGATTTGGGGCAGCTGTAGCTGGTGCCAGTCTCTTCCGCCATGGTGTTGGTGTGGGTGGTGCTTTGGCTGCAGGCCTGATGGCATGCCCGTGTCTTGAGCTTGCAGACATGTGATCCTCCCCCAGCTGGATGGCCTCAGCCTCGGCCACTCCAACCAACTCACACAGCCCAGTAATGTCTTGGGGGCAAACTGCGTGCTGCCAGCTGGGCTTCTCCAGTCAAGCGGGCCTAAATGCGTAAACCCCACTCTCCCCTCAACCATTCACATGCTGAGGTGGTGCCCTCAAACTCCAGGCATGCCTCGGCATCATCCTGGGGTGTCATTATGGCCAGTGAGACGGAGCTTAGGGAGGGGCTCATGATAAAGGAGGAGGAAGAAGCCAGTAGGCTCTGGATGATGGCTCGGTCCATAGCTTCGTCCTTCACAATTTTTCTGAGGATTTCTTGCTGTTGTTGCTGTAGACCCATGAGAGCCTGATGCTGCTGGTCCTGCATTCGGGCTAGCGACTGGACTATATGTGCCAGAAGAGTTAGGTTTCTCTATGTGGCTTCCATTCTGTGCTGATCTCCTGGGTTTCGGCAATAGTGTGGCAGATTTTTTTTTTTTTTTTTTATCACAAAAACCTGCAGTTTTAACAGGGGCATGTAGACTTTTTATAGCCACTGTACTTTTTTGTTGTTGTATTATTAACTTCCAGAAAGATACAAAAATACAGGCTGGTGAGGAAATGACTGTAAATAACTACTATAAAATAATTAATAACAAGAACTAATTTTCAATTCAATTTCAATTAAATTTTATTTGTATAGCCCTTTTAACAATGGATATTGTCACAAAGCAGCTTTACAGAAATATATAAATTCGGGATATAAATTTTAAATTTATAAATTTATCCCTAACTTTGTCTCAAGGATGTTCCACAACATTAAATGTAACTAAGAATGGCTAAAATAAGGTATAATGTAAGATTAATTAATAATTTAAAGATTTTAATCCTTGGCAAATTGCTGTGGTATAAGAGGAATAAAACACTTTGGGACATGCTGTTGGGACATGCTTCAGGGCAGTAATCAACCTCAGGGTCAAATTTGCATCGGGCTGCATCACACCACCCTATCATTCATTATTTTCCTATAACAGCATGCCCTGCCCTGTTTGTTCCTTTCTTACAAACTTGAATAGCAATCAGAGCTCATTCACAAAATCTTTTTAAGTAGTAGTTACAAGTTTAAAATCACTGTGCACATAAATATTTCACCATATCCCTGCATCACTTTCTCTGAATTTATCTGCAGCTATACATTTTCCCATAGTGACCCAAAGACTCTTGCAAGATAATGTACTCTTTTGACTGGCGAATCTATTTATACTTATTTGTTACTATAAGAATAGGAAAAACACTTTATTAATCATTTGTACAATTATATAAATAAAGCACATACCTTCCTTCATTTTACTGGATGGTCTACAACTGTGTTAGAGAATACTGAGAGCTCTGCATGTGCTACCTTTACTCAATTCACTATCTAAGCTTTAGCAATTCCTTATATATTCATAACCAGAATCATACAGATTGCAGTGCACTTTAACAGAAGGCCAAACCACAAACCAATTCATAGAAAGATAGTTTTATTGCCCAGGTGTTGGAGTACTTTTCTGTTTTGTTTTGATTTATAGAAAAAAAAAACTGTACAGTTAAACACAAGCAATTGGAAATTGAAGCATTTTTTCCCATAAAGTTTGAGGAATCCTATCTGCAGTTAAAAAAACAAACAAACAAACAAAAAATCCAAACATTTTCTTTTAATTATTTACTTCCTTTCCCCTTATCTTTTTATATTCAGCAAACTGTTCAGAGCATGCAATACCATTTTCTTCAAGATAGCCAAACGTTAAAAAAAAGAAATAAACAAAACCTACTTAAATTAATAAAACAGTTAAACCATTAATAAAACCATTAAAGCCTTGTTAAAAGACAGTGTGTCTATGTGTGTGTGTGCATGTGTATATATACAGTACACACACACACACATATAAGTGTGTGTGTGTATATACATATATATATGTATATATATATATATATATATATATATA
>CM040467.1:142590-235090 GCA_022758105.1 Pangasianodon gigas
CTGACTCCACCCAATATCAACACAGCTTTTCCTGTGATTACTGGGAACTACAGGATCCCTGATTTCAACTGGCTAAACAGGCCTGCCCCACTGCATAACAACTGCATTTCTCAACAGAAGCAATCACATAAAGGAAAATAAGACAAACCAAACAGGAGACCATAAATATTAAAATGAAAAGCTGAAAGTCATATCAGTCCATTGTGAGTATTTCCAAAGTGGATAGACAGTTATTATTTAAAAAAGTGCAGGAAATGTCTGAACAAGTATGAATACTGTATGTCCACAGGGAGACGGGCACATAGAGACCTACATACCTTTGTGGTTTTCTGTGCAACACTGAGAGGAACACTTTAAACTGAATTTAATTAATTGTGTGGCAGCCTGGGAAAACCCTTCACATGGTCAAATTTTGACATTTTCTATTTTATATATATAGTTGTGAAAACTAAGTTGTGAAAAGGCTTACCTGAACTGAAATTGGTATGGTATTGCACATTTCTCAACCACATTTTAAGTCTGGTTACCCCAAAAGTAAAAAAGGAGAAAATTGTATTTAAGGATATAATTCCAAATTCAAGTGAAAGGCGCACAACACACTTCTACATTTATAACCTTATCTACAGCCAAATTTTAAAGAATCATAAGTTTATAATATGAAATTCACATCTGTCGCAGCATCATCCACATCTGTCTCTGTCTCATCACCTAGGGTAAACGTCACTCACAGCATTTAAACACAAGCCTTACTGTCATCACTTCACTCAATTTCTGTTCATACTAACATTGGTGAGGAAATAATCACTGATGAATTCAATCACTTCCATTATGTTGGTTAAATTTATTTTTATTGATATCTTTTTATTAGTTTATTTAAACATTTTAAAACTATGTCCTTTGTCATCTGTACATAGTGTGTAAGCACACTTCTCTGTTTTAATGGTGATGTGAAGGCGCAAATGCAGGACAATTTGACAGCCAGTATCTTATTATAAATAGCACTGATTAAGCTAATGACCATTTTGCTATGGAGCATAACTATCCAACAACTTGATCAGAGTGTGACATTCATTGTGTGAGAGAACCACACTTAACTAGCGAGGTTTTAGACATCTTTAGACAGACCTACTGTTTTTACTACTGTGTTTGTTAACTGGCTCCCTAACCAACAAGATCCAACCAATCTCATCAACCAATCTCAAAGTTACAAAGTAGCCTAAAATAAAAGAGTTCCATGTCATTTTCGGTAAACTATATTAATGTTTTCTTAAGTCATGTGTTTTCTTAAATCATGTTACTGGCCAAAAAAACACAATTTTGTTTTTCCATAATTATTTGATGTTGGGTTTTCCCAGCCCACCACACATTTATTCTGTGGTGGGATTGGAGTATAAAAACAGTATAAACACCTTTAGGCAAACCTGGGGTTCAGCATTGCTCAAACAGCAGTGGTTAGATTGTAATCTAAGTGATCACTTCTTTAAGAGTTATCATTAGTCAGTGTCTCAAATTGCATTCTGATTACATCAGCTCCATCAGCCTAATATTTTCCATATCCTATACTTTCGAAGTATGTTTTATACTTTCATCCTATTCGATATCCATTAAAACAGCTGCAGAGTGGATCACATAATGTGTGTGTGTGTGTGTGTGCGTGTGTTTTATGGGAGTAAAAGTTTGTACTGCAAGCATTATCTGTTGAGGCTTGGTATCAGTTTACTACTGTTGATGACTTAATCAAATTAATGATGACTTAATCGAAGTGTAAATCTTAACCATACTTAAAACATTATTTCCCCTATCTGAATTACATTTTTCAATAATGATAACTATTTAAAATTTTGGTGGGTAGGGAAAGGCTGTGTGCCATGACAGTAACATGGTGAATTTTTCAATACATAAGTTAACATATCAGTTATTTCTAATACTCTACACATTGAACAAGTGTTGAAAGGCGGCAATAATGATTTTTGTGTAAATAGAGCTCTGAAGATGTTTTCATCCTGTGGCTACAATGTGAAAGTACTCACCAAATTAGTTTCAGTGGTGTAGTTTTTAATCCATGCTACAAGTATATTAAATTGTGTGCAATCATGTCTGTTATTAATACTACCACTGGCCTTTAAGACACCACTGTGATAATAAATGACATGTGGCTATAATAATGCACCTAAACATCTGACTACATATTGGACTGTAGATTTGATTTTGATTCTAAATAATTCTAGATAATTACTGATCCCTTTCATTCTGATTCCTGAATAGCAAACTTTCTGAGCAGCACTGGAGCTTCTAATCACAACTGACTCCAAATTCAACCCCTCACTATCTTAACACACATGTACTTCTGTTGGGTGTAACATCTGTTACCCGTTTGTCTCTCCTTTTGTGATCAACCTCTCCTTTTGTTCTGCTGCTCCTCCCACTGAGCGATTGTCTTCAAATCTTTTTATATATATACATATATATATTTATTTATTTCTTTATTCAATTAGATATGACATATTTCTGTTCTAATCAATTATATATTCACTTCATCTTTAAATAGAAATATATATCTATATATATATCTATATCTATATATATGTCTATATATATAGATATTTTGTGAAGAAACATCGTAATATATTTTCTTTTTTCTTTTCTATATTGCAGGAGCCCTGATGTAGTATTTTGTCCATTGAAGTCAGTGAATAGTTTTTTAGAATAGAATTTTTGAACATTAAGTTGGGCTTGCCTTTGGGACTCAGGTAGGTAAAGGGGAGGGAGACCGGATAATTAAGGGTACTTTCACATATGGAGCATTTAGTCCATTTGAAATGAACCCTGGTGTGTTTTCCCCCTTGATGTGGCCTATTTAGGCAGTTGAGTACACAGCAGACACAATTGAACCAAAACAACAAGTCAGAGCGTGTCCGTGAGGTGCTCACAGTCCGGTTTCAAATGCAGTTCCACTGCAGTGGGAGAGCGATTTGACCCTGAACTGACCCAACTGCAGGAAGTGAACTGGACATGCCGTGTATTTTGGTTTGCGGGCAACATTTTTTGTAGATGTGAGCTGCTAAACTGAGCTGTGAGGTGCAAACTGAGCCAAAGGACAGAGCTGTAGAGCTGCAAAAATGCTATGAGTTCTAGATAATTGATCCAATGTAATTAAAAAAAATCATAATAAAAAAAAGATAGATAGATAGATAGATAGAGAAAGAAATTAAATGCTGGATGTGATTCACAAAATGTTTTAAAACTAGTTATTTATATAATTATCTAATCATTTATTTAGCACTTGTACCATGTTCTCCATTCTCAGGTGATTTTTGTGTTTTTTTTACATGCACTTGGCAATTCCATTGCTGTATTTTGGATCAGTGAATGAAAGAGATTTACCAGTACGTTTTCAGTTCCACATGCCCATCAGCCAATGTTTTTTTTTTTTTTTTTTGCTGTTTTTTGTTTTTTACTTTTTGGTTTGTTTAATTTTGTGCAGTGTGAAACTTGTCTTGTACAAGGTTTGGTTGGTGTTTAAAGGACATGAGAAAGAGAAGCATTATCGCTTCTTTCCTTGCAGTTTGCCTCCACCTTTCACTGCATTCATCCCTACACTAACAAAAGCTAGTGTCTCTATCACTGTAGACATGGGCCAATACTGCCCTCTGGTGGCAGAACAAACAAGTACTAACTGCAGAAAAGCTAACTGGCATCAGCAGATATCTTGCCATTACATACACTTGCCATTCTCTCTATTTCTGATCCCTCATACTTAAATTCTTGACACACCTATGCTCTGTCCATCCATAAAAAGCTGTGAGATGTTTACATGGGGGTTGAATCAAGCACAGAAAACAGACATCAGAACAGAAGCCATCCTTACATATTCATAGTTAAGGGATATAGAGCATTGGGGGAACAGGTGGCACAGAAAAAAACACCTATAGTACTGTATTAACTCTGGACACAAATAAGCACTGCAAGTGTTAATTAATTTGCTGCATGGTAGGTCTGTCCACCTCTTGAACTCACTGTTTTTAATTTATTAGTTGTCCATTTTCTATCGCTTGACAGTAAGTGCTATAACTCAATATTGAAGCAGAGCAGAATACAGGGAAAAGCTTTACACCCCTATTTGTTTTTTCTTCTGTCCCCAAAGATCCAACCCAAATGTTTGGGCCTTCTGATGATGTGTGCCTATAACATGTGTACATATATACTTACATATATAAACACACATGCACGCTCAGACAGACCCACATGCGAAGGCCTGAGAAAAGTCTAGAAATTTAAAATAAATAAATAAATAAATAAATAAACAATGGGAAAAAAAATCCATCCTCCGTGAAATGGCTCCAGTTTTTCTTTTTCAGTTTTGTTTTTAAAATAGTCATTAACACTTTGTACTGTGTTTATCAGCTGTATGAAAAAAATCCAAATACTTAACTTTATCAGCATACGCCACGATCACGGACTTGTCCAGACCAGCCTGACTAGGAAGGGAAAAAAGACACCAAGCCTGCTTTTCTTTTATGCATAAGCACTTCCGAGGCAATGCATCGCAATATGCTTATTCGTTTGCAAGAGACATAAAAAAGAAACATATTTATCTCCTTAAAAACATCTAGACATATTAGTGTGAAACAATATATATTTTAAAACTGTTGAATTTTCCTACTCTCAGGTAGTCAAATTAACAAGTGCACATCAAATGTAATTTGTGCATAAGGTCCAAGGTGTCTTCAGTGGAAAAATAAATCAAAGTGAACAAAAAGGAGAAAAGAGAAAAAAATATAGGTTTGGCATAGTAAAATTGAAGACAGATGGCCAAAGGATGAATATATTATGTGAAAAAGAGGGGGGAAAGAACAAATAGAGAAAAATAGGTTAGGGTGGAAATGGGAGCAAGGGAGAGAAAGAAAGAACAAGAGGGACAGTACGAAAGAGACCCCTGTGGTGGATAAGTCCAGTCAGTGCACAGTTCATTCACCACCTTGTGCCAGGCAGACACCAAATGTATCTCAATGTATGCAATTATATATGTTTTTATGTGTGTGGAGGAGGGAGAACAGTGCCTACACCAGTGTGTAGGACTTTGAATACGCCCCAGCACTCTGCTTCTGCAGTCTGCCCAATCCAGATGAGCTGCTCTCCAGCAGAGAGTCTCTTGAACCACCAACCTTGGAGCTGCTGCTCACGCCACCTCCCCCTGTGGAACCAGAACTGGCAACAGCACCAGCTGCAGCTCCAGCAGCTCCAGTGCTTTGGCCGGCTGAGGAGGTGGAGGAGGAGCTGGGCATGGTAAGAGTCCTCTGGGGCAATGTGGATGTGCCCGAGCTGATGCTGGAGCCACCTGTGGTGGTGCTGGAGGCTGGCCCTGATGCTCCTGAGCTGGTTAGGCTACTTAAGCCACCGTGGCTGAGCGTCAGGGCCTGCTGTTTGGATGGGTCTAATGTCATGTGGCGGCCCTGTGTGTGGTAGGCACGAGCCGCCAAACTTCGAATAGAAGCTTCACGTGGCGGCACCACTGGGCATGGGTCATGCAGCTCAGCTTGTTTGCGGAAGAATGGCTCTGTCTTCATATAAAGGGGGAGATTACAGTACTCACCTGGGCAAAGAGAGAAAACAAAGTCAAAAGTAAAAATCATTATCTGAATAGCATACCTTTAAAGAACTATCTCATTGCAGTGGAAACCTTTTCTTGTTCTGTAAATCCAAATGTACGTGGATTCACAAAACCTCTTGAATGAATATTTCACATAAAAACACAATAATTTAAAGCTCCAGTTTCCCATGAACGCTAATTGAACAAACCTATACTTTATGTCCCTACTTCCTTTTATTCACTATTAGTCATGTTTACATAGAACATGCAAAGAAAGATGCACTAGCACAACTCTGGTAGGAACTCACTCTTGTTGGCACGGTGTGGAATTGGCACCGCTACATTCTTGCCACGGTCATAGTCCTGTGGTTTTGGTGGAGATGCTGTGAAGCGGCAGATGCCTGGCTCGGATGGCGTGCTCATTGATGTCATGCTGTCAGCATTTTCATTGGTACCTGTGGTCATCTGGTCCGAAGAACTGTCTGAAATGAAGCACTCTGTAATCTCAAACTTAGCGTGCTGCAGGTGCTCTTCCAGCTTGGCGTGCTCGTAAGCGCGAGCCAGTTCCTCATATGTAGAGGAAGCACTCTCTGTGGAAACCATGCTGTTACGGCCCTTGTCTGAGACATAAGGCAGAGTTGCCAGGGGGAAGACACAAAATGATTAACAGCTATTTTAATGATGCTGGAGGTGAATAAATAGAATCCAATTTGATTCTAACTTAAAGGTTAAAATTTTAAATATACAAATATTAAAAATGACTAGTCAGTCAGCTTGGTATTGAAATTTAGTTTCTTAAGTTTTGCACTGGAGACACAAGACTAATAAAGTAATCTAAGCATATAACTACCAGCATAAAGCATAAAGAAAACTGAAATCATTAGACACAAGCCTAAAAAACCCTAGTAAAAATAAATTCACTAATTCTTTTATAATTACTTTACTGTGAACAACACTTACAGCTCAAATGTAGTTTAATTTTATAAAACACATTAACTACTTGCTTTTAAGTATCTAACAAAATTTAAATAAGTACATCAATCCCCCAACCCCACCTATTCTCTCCCTGGTTTGGTAACATGTCGATTACCACCCACCAGCCAGTTCTGCCCTGTCACATGACAACTACCCACCAGGAAGGGTGAAGGCTAACACATGCTTCCTCTGACACAAGTGAGGTCAGTCAACCACATCTTTTCAAACTGCTGCTTATGCTGCATCACAGTGTAACACAGTGTCAGTGTAACACATGATGAAAGAGCTATCTTCCACATACACGAGCTGACAGACACCTATGGTTTGGATTGACAGGGAAGAGGATGCTATCCCTCCCACCCTGAGAGCATAGCCAATTTTGCTCCCTAGGTTCCTGGCCACAGATGCCTGTGGCATCGTTGAGTACTTTTAAAGATTATAATATTATATATGAATTATAAAATATATTTTTAAAATGCTTATAGGTACTATATTATAAAATATTTAATTTAGTTAAAATTAAACATTAAAACAATTATTTTATTTAGATTTGATATTTCCATATATTTGCAGATTACTGCCTGTGCAGAATTGACCATATTCTCCCTCATGGCATTCCTCCGGCCTCTCTGTTTTAATCCCACCTCCCAAAGACATACCGGTAAGTGGCTTGATAACAATAAATTGCCCCTAGGTGTAAATAAATATGGGAATGTGTGTGTGCATGGTGTCCTGTGATGGTGCTTCCTCCCTGCCCTCCCCATGTCCAGGATGAAATAATGAATTTTCATAACTTTATAACTGACCCAAGGCTGTGTCTTTAAAGGTAATGTGATTTTTCTTAGAAGAATAATTTTAGTATGGAGCAGTGGTGGCTCAGCGGTTAAGGTGCTGGGTCACTGATCAGAAGGTCAAGGGTTCAAGCCCCAGCACTGCAAAGCTGCCACTGTTGGGCCCTTGAGCAAGGTCCTTAACCCTCTCTGCTCCAGGGGAGCTGTATCATGTCTGACCCTGCGCTCTGACCCCAGCTTCCTAACAAGCTGGGATATGCGAAGAGAAGGATTTCACTGTGCTGTAATGTATATGTGACAAATAATAAAGGCTGCTTCTTCTAGTAATAAGCTCTAATAATTTCCTTGTCTATTCTTCTAGTATGTGACTTTTTCTGTGTCCACTTTGTATGTACTTTATGCTTGGCAAGAGTTTATTGCTAAGCATATGTTCTTAAGCTGTAAGTGCATGTATCTTAGTAAAATGTTCTGAAAATAGTTATTCCTTTTTGACAGCATTGTTCTTTCAAGTTTGAAAGCTAAGATGTGACATATTTGTAGCACTGAATATCCTAATAGTAACATGCTATGGGAAATTGTATGGTATGCTTTTTTTGTGATTTAAATAAATTAAAGAAACAGATTAATGTACTGTAACAGAAGTACATTTATCTTATCTTCATTTTAGATAATGAAGTAACTTTCATGTAAAGGTGTTGTTTGTACTATTTCATACTAATCAAAATATATACTATATTAAAAAATAAATGTAGTATATGTAAAGAGTACAAAAGTATACTTTAAAAGGTTCCAGTTTAGCATGGTTAAGTGCACTTAACACAAAGTTGGGCTTCAGTCATTCCATTATAGCACACAAATGTAAATTAAATGTAACCTTTTCCCCAAGCAAACATAGTGTTTTTAAATAATTTCAAATAAACCTCCTTTCTTTGAATAGTGTTATCTGAGAATGAAGAACAATTCAATATATGACCAAAACTGTAGTAGCTGACATTTTAAACCTTTTTATATGGAATAACAATTTTCCAACCTATTCAGCTATTTGTTGTATGCTCAAATGGTACGACTTATCAAAGGTTTGAGACAAGTATGTGAAGATTTTGGCAGACAGTTTTCATGAAATCAGTTTAAGCTTGAGTTGTTAGAACCATTCTTTTTTACTGTGGCTACATTCACAGTATGTAAATGTTTGTTTACCTGTGTCCTGGGACAGACTGGCACTATAACTGTCACTCTCTGTTACAGTGATACCATGCTGGGAGCCGACGGTGCGCCAGTCAGAGGTAAGGGTGCGGGCAGGTGTGGATGCCTGGCACTTTGTCAGGGTCCACTGGCTTGAGTAACGGTTCCTTGTACTGTGAGCTGACTTAACACTCTTCCTTGACACTGGATCTGGGAATAGAACAAGGATATAGGAAAATGGTGAAAATGTGTATATTTGAAATAAAGCCCATTTTGAATAACTATGTTATTGCATCAACAATATCTTGAGTAAAACAAGGAACTTACTGGTTCCTGGTCTAATATCAGACATGTCAATTAAGGGGCCAGTGTTCTGAATGAGAGCAGGATGATGCACAGACACGCCTGTGCAGAAGCTCTGGGGGTTTACTGATTGGCTGAACTCTGTGTCTGTCACCGGAATGGTGGCTTTGTCTTCACCTAAATACACATGATAGAAGATACTCAGATAATTCAACCAAAATCATGCAAATAGACATGGCTGTAATATACACACATAGATTAAACAATGAAATGACAGACCAATCTGCTTGATGCCCTCTTTATCTTCAATAAGCAGTTGTACACGTGGTATATCTATGTGCAGCCGTGGCCCCTGGGGTGGGCCCTTTACTGGGGTGTCAAAACTGCGATTGTTCTTACTGCTCCAGGTGTTAAATGTACATACACACACACACATACACACACACACACACAAATAAATAAATAAATACACACAAAGACAAATAAGTATTAATCCTGCTTTTGGCCAGATTATGATCATGCTGGAGCACTGATTCTTACCTGATCAACATTTCAGCCAAACTCTTAGCATCTGAAGAAGCACATAGAAAAACAGATTATATTTCAGATATTTATTCTGGATATCAAATACATTTCTTATTTAATCCTAAATGTTCCTCTATCTGCTGTTCTCAACTACTTCCATGTATCTATACTTCACTCCTTTCATCAAACTCTTCCTCACCCCGAAGTCTCTTCAGCCTCTTCTCTTTGCGTTTCTTTCGAATGATGAAGAGGAGGGCCATGCCCAATGTAACTAGAATGACAGGACAGCCAATGGAGAACAGCTTTTTTACATCATCGCCTTCCCCACGTGCAGACTTGATTGGGGGAATGGTACCTTTGCAAAAACAAAAAAAAAAAGAAATTATCTTGAAGATCTGGTTCTTAATAAAGAATGTGTTGAGATTTAAGATTGCAGCGTTTATGTTATGTCAGTGTTATTTTCTGATAAATCTAGCCTTCTTTCAATGCTGTTAAAAGAAGGCTTGAACACCAGAGGTGGGTTGGGACTACACCCTGGATGAGATGCCAATCCATCACAGGGGACCATGCACACACACTTATTCACACCTAAAAAGCAGTAACATGCGCAATTTCAGACTACTCTCAAATAATCATGCTCCAGCCCATGCAATATCAGAATCAGAATCAGTATCACATAATTGTAAAAAATGATTCTGATTGGCCAACTCACTGCCATCGTAGTCTAGTGTGGCAAACTGGGAGGTCTGGTTGCCACAGCCAGCACTGTTGCAGGCCTTCATCTTCAGCTCATACCAGGTGGCTTCACGCAACTCAGCCAGGAAGACATCGGTTGTGCCATTGGTGCGTATGCTTTGCCAGGCATAGCTGCCTTTGGGCCGGAAGTCAAGCAGCACAGCATTGATGGGGCAGCCACCACTGCTCCAGCCCTGCAGATTAAGCCGAGCATGGGTGGAGTTGATGTGGGTGAACAGGGGCTGGTCCTTGTTGAACTGGGGCTCTGTAGGGGGTACAGGGAAGGATTTGGATCTCAAGGTTTTGTGTTGCTTAATAAGGAATGTGCGGAACTGTCTATATGAGAAGAAAACTTATACAGACTCTTCAGTCTAAAAAATTGTGCTTTCTTACCTCTGCCATGAGTCTTCGCCTCAATGATTTCACTTATCCTACCAGCTCCCACGCTGTTCTTGGCAGCTAGCTTGACCTTATACCAGGTGCCACAGCGGAGGTTATCCAACTTGAAAGAGCGCTCAGTGGAGCTAATGAACACATCTCTCCACTCTTCCGTATTATCCACAGAGTACTGCAGCACAAAGCCTGCAAACACAACCAAACATAAAAGTCATCTCAAACACACACAAACATAAAGGTAAACTCATAAAGGTGAGTTTACAACTAATGACTATGACTAGTACACTTACATACACAACTTTTATATATTTAAAATGATGGTGATCATGAAAAGCTAAAATCAAGGAAAATGGGCCAGGGAGTATTAGCTAGCACCTTGCACCCTGGAATGAGTTTTGTTGTGGCAGAGTTGCCTTCTCACCACTAGAGGGTGCAGATATTTCAAAGATCATGAGTTTCAATCTGAAAAACTCGAGGAAGAGAGAAAAAAGCTGCTGTCGGGACACTTACACCAACAGGGACACAACAGTCATTAGTTTGGTTTTGGTGTTTACATGTGATATGACAATTTTGTAGACCAAGACACACACATCCCTTCTTACACACACACACGCCCACTGTAGATAAGTCATCTATATGAACACTTTTTATGAGATATCAACAGAGGTATTTTTATTAGTAACTAGGCTGCAAGCAGACAAACCAGAACTGAGATTATTCCAATTCCTAAGAGGAATGCATATACAAGGGAGATGCAAAGAAGTGTAAAGCATGGTTGATCGGAAAGAAAGGTCCTTATTAAGTGAACACAAGCACATAAAAGCATAAGCATCCTAAGCTACAGAAACCTGACAGGATGAATAGAAAAGGTGGGGAATACACACATGCTCACTTGCTTAGACAAAAGAAAGTGGGGAAAGCAGTATATAAACATGTAAATAGACTCAGTGAACAGTGACAGTTGGACAAAGGAAGCCAAGTGGCCCAAATATGGCACACTGAGAGGATGAGACTGAAAGAGGCAAGGGAGAGGTTGTGCAAGAGTGGTGATCAAGAAAGAAGAGTAAAAATGAAGAAGAAAAAAATCATTTGATTGAGTAAACAACAGAAAAAAGGGAGTTGTACCTCTGATGGAGCTTCCTCCATTGTCTCCAGGGATCCAGGCCAGAGTAATAGAGGAGGTTGAGGTGGTGGAGACTGTTAAACGCGGCTGATCTGGAGGGACTGGCAAACCCGCACATAAACATAGTCAAACATTATAGTCTTTAATAATCTTCAACCTGCAATATATATATATATATATATATATATATATATATATATATATAGTGCATCTTACCTTGCACTAGTAGGTTCACAATTATGGTATCGAATCCTAGTGTGTTGGTGGCTGTGCAGGTGTAGTACCCAGAATCCTCTGCTTTTACCGAGCGCAACAACAGTGTCCCGTTTGCCAGAATGTTCCGCTGGCCATCCTGAGAGACGGGAATAGCAGTGTTCTCGCTGTGGGGGTCAAAGTAAAAATTATATTTTATATATATACATTTATATAAATATATACACACCACTATTGATGTCTTGTTGAGAGGTCTTGTAGTTTTCACACCATTACTATACAAAAGACCATTTGCTTACTATTATAAGACGAACAGTAGTATAGGGAAATGTGTGAGATATGGCTGGTATTTAGTTAAAAAATAAAAATATGCAATATCCAGAGTGATTGCTGCTTTTTAAAGTTGTTTTATATTGTAATATGGACAGAGCTTTTGAAATGAATGCAGAGATTGCTAATGAAAAACTAGACCTAAAACTGTAACTCACCTGTCTTTGGTCCATTTAATTGTGGGAGTTGGCTCCCCAACTGAACTACATGGCAGCCGTACCTCCTTCATCCATGGAGTGGTAACTGTACCTCCAAAAGATAGTATCTTAGCAGGAGCTAAGTGGGAGAGATAGAGAGGTAGATTAGAAGTTTAAATCTAGAACCATGAAGGATTCTTCAGTTTGTCCCTACAACAGAGAGTTTCTATCTGATAGAAGAATAGAGAGAATTTGAACTCATGTAGGAAGCTAAGAACCCTTAATTATCCACAGAACTTTGAGAGACATTTTTCTACTAAGACTGTACCATATAAACTGGCAAGTCATTGTAAACTCATATACATATATACATCATGTTGCTAGTTTATTGGATATACCAATCCAGTAATTAATAAACTGGCAACCCAGTGTAGAAGGACAGTCTTTCTACAGAAAAAAATATTCAGAAAAAAAATATTATCAATTGACAAATTTAAGGTCCCTGAGAACACATGAATGCATTATAAAAAATTCGGTCAGTCAGATAGTTCCCAAGATGCATTTTATGTAAAAACACAGAAATGATATGTGACACACACAAACGCACAAACATGCACAGTAATCACTCTGGACAAATCTTTCTTTTCCAGCCAACAATCTGTTCAAAGATAACAAGAGAATCTGAATACACTGTACAAACAAACAAACACAAACATATACACATACGCTCACCGAGCAGTTTATAAGGAACACTATACTAATACTGGGTAGTGCCTCCCTTTGCTCTTAAACAGCCTCAACTTTTCATGACATGGATTCCACAAGATGTTGGAAACATTCCTTTGTGGTTTTGGTCCATGTTGAGATGAATGCATCACGCAATTCCTGTGGCAATGGCATTCAAGCCATGATTGATTGATATTACCAGCTCAAAGTATGCCAAGAAAACATTCCTCACACCATTACACCACCTCCACCAGCCTGGACTGTTCACACAAAGCAGGTTGGGTCCATGGATTCATGCTGTTGGTGCCAAATTCTGCTCCTACCATCTGAGTGCCTCAGCAGAAATCCAGATTCATCAGACCAGGCTATGTTTCTCCAGTCTTCAGCTGTCCAGTGTTGGTGAGCCTGTGCCCACTGCAGCCTCAGCTTTCTGTTCTTGGCTGACAGAAGTGGAATCTGACGTGGTCTTCTGCTGTTGTAGCTCATCCGCCTCAAAGTTCGACGTGATGTGCATTCTGAGATGCTTTTCTGCTCACCACAATTGTACAGAGTGGTTATGTGAGTTACTGTAGCCTTTCTGTCAGATCAAACCAGGCTACCCATTCTCCATTGTCCTCTCTCATCAACAAGGCGTTTCTGTCTTTAGAACTCCCACTCACTGGATGTTTTTTCTTTACTGCACCATTCTGAGTAAACTCCAACGACTGTTGTGTGTGAAAATCCCAGGACATCAGCAGTTATGGAAATACTCAGACCAGTCTTTCACCAACAATCATGCCACAGTCAAAATCACTGAGATCACATTTTTCCCCATTCTAAAGCTTGATGTGAACAGACTTTCTTTACAAACATTGGACGAGTGAAATTAAATCAATTAATTTGTCAATTAATCATAATATTAGTTCTTACACAACTTAAATTTCTCATTATGTACCCTTTAAAGCAGGTTCCACAGTGACCTTCTCGCTGATGTTTCCCCGACCGGCAGTGGTAACAGCTGCTGCCCAGATAAGGTACTGCTGTCCTTGATTCAGGTGGGTGATGCGGTAAAACAGCACTTCTGGGTTTGCCTCATATTCACTGGGAGCCTGAGAGCAACAAAACAAAATATTAAATCCCTAGAGAAAAGACAGAAAAAAATCACTGCAATGATTCAAAGAAGCTTGTGCTTATTCTTGATGATGCCAAGAGTGTGAAAGGCCATGTATGCTGATCAAAATATCTCAGATGACAACATACATTATTAAGGTTTTGTGTCCTATTTCAGAACCATATAAATGAATGGAAGATTTTTTTACAAACTAGATTCTTCACCTTCCACACAATCTATGTGATTCTTACGATGACATTTGATATGTTCATTTTCTTTCACAAACACACACACACACACACACAAATACACATGCACACCCAAAAAAAAACCCCAGGCAATCGAGACATGATTTGTATGGACAGAAATGCATGAATTCCAGAGGTATACATACATATTCACTGTCGACATTGCCCACCTACAGACAAATATACACACTCACACAAGAGACGTAAAACTTCGCTACAAGCTCCTTTGGTAATTGCAGCATATTTAAGAGAGCCATATGTCTTCTGTCCAAATTTGTGCTTATTGTCTACAGTCTTCGGACACCCATACACACACCTACAGTTTCCTTTCCCCACAGACCTCCCCTAAGCTTTCCCTGCCATCCACACTCACAACAACCCCTAGCCATAACACTGACACACTGACATACTCATGCAGCACATTACTCGTCCTACTACATTGTTCTATTTTCTTGTGTGTATACTTTACATATTCATAACTCTTCTGAAGGCTTAATTATTTTGGGGTGAATACATTTCTTTAGTCTCTCTTTATCACCTCTTTGGACTAGTTCATATCTTTCTATTTCTATTTTTTCTGCCTTCATAGCGAAAAAAGCAAGTAAAGGGAGGTTCGGAGTGAGGGAGGCGGAGTGGTGTAACGGATATTGAAATATTCCTCTGGCATGTAGATAGGGGTGATCCAGGGAGCGATAGTGGGAGATAATGAAAAGAGGAACAAAAGTACTCCCTGCACGGTGTGTCTGACCCTCCCTCCCTCCCTTTCTCCTCTCACACTCATTTACATAGTAATCACCCCTTGCTCTGCAAGAAACCAGGGAGGGAGGGAGACAGAGAGAGAGAGGGAGAGAGAGAGAGAGAAAGAGAAAGACATAGAAAGATAGAGAGAGAGAAAGGGAGAGAGCGATTTGTGAATGAGGAAAAAGTGTGTCAGTAAGCCTGCACAGGTACATTAATTTGGTGTAAGAATACACAAATAATGCTTGTGCATGTGTGTGTCTGTGGGCATGATAGCGTGCAGATGAGGTGGTTATAAATGTGATAGAGCCTCAGGGGAGTGTGGATGTGTGTGTGCATGCGTGGGTGCATGTGTTGTGTTTGTGTGTGTTAGCTTGTTTCCTGCCCTCACTGATGAACAGATGAGGTTGTCTAGGCAACGTGATGAGACACAGATATGCAAATGAGAAGGGGAGAGTGAGCTGGCATGCACACACTGCAGTATGAGGCACACATATCCTGCTGATATTGCACCACTGTCTCTTACACACACACACACATACACACACACACACATCAGTGCAGACACATTAAGAATACAGATTGATACAGATAATACTGAACGAAAGGGGTGCTTTAAACATCCACACAATCTCAATACACCACAACACACACACCCAACCCAACACACATAAAAAAAAAAACAAAAAAAAAAAACAATGTATAAATATATACACATCTGAAATTGATCTGTCAAAATAAACTATCCAGTTGTCACATCTTCACACCCTTTGTTTCTTACTGGTTGGGCTGATCCGGGGCTGGAGCAGTAAATGGTGTATTTCCTGATGATGCCATTTGGCTTGTTCGGAGGGAGCCATGATACCACAACACTGCTGGCAGAGGAGGGGACAGCTTTGATGCCTGCTGGAGGGCCAGGGTCTAAGAGAGCAAGAGAAAAAAATATATATATTTTTTGCAAAAATAAGCATCACATAAGCTTCATATGACACTTTTTGATGGGTTCATTGATTGATCTTTGGATAGTTTTTCACATCCTAGAGAGTTCTATTTCGAACCCTCACTGAAAGGGAAACATTCTATTGTATGGTTCTTCATGAAATGTTTAATAAATGTCTATAAACGTTTCCCCACAGGGACAAGAAAAAGAACCCTTTAGGGTTATAGATTTAACCTTTTTTTAAGTGTATGTGTTTTTGCAGTTCAAGTACAAAGTGAGCAGAACTGTTTGTAGCTTTGCTGGACTTAGCCTTTAATATTAAGAGGCTCAAATGAGTCAGTTAAGACAAAAAAAGAGCAAAAGAGACAGAGAAAGACAGATTGACAGATGTTAGAAGGGTAACATATGTTCAGTTTAGCATGTAGTGTGCATAGTAGTAAACCATCCTTCAGTGTCAACTTCATTTGTATATATGGGTGGAAAGGTATGCAATAGGACTGCTCAGTACATTGTTGGTTAATTGTTACCACAATAATTGCAATACTGATACCATAGAACATCACAATATACAAATGATCAATTTGACCAAAAAATATATTGGTTCTGTGTGCATTCTGACCAATCTGAAAGCTTAAAGAAAAATCCGCTATGGCTGATTTGACTAATTGAAGTTGATTGTTTTAATATATTGTAAAACATATTATATATAATTGCAATGCACAGCAATATAATCACAGTAATGTTGTGCATATTGTGCAGTGCTAATAGGCAGGCTTGAACACAGAGCGAACCTTTATACTGTGTACCTATGAAAAATCCATGAGAACTCCCTTTACAGACAGAAGGACAGCATAGTGTTGTATGGGTATATAAGTGCATGTTTTTGGGCATGTTTTGGGGGTGTGTAGGTTTAGGAGGCTTTAAGAAATTATCAATATTTTTGAGGTATAGACTGGCAGAGTTTTATTCCTGAAAGGCTTTAGTCTGGCTTACAAAGAACAGCCGCTGTACTGTTCCACCGTACAGCATGAACATGCCTTTGTAGTGCAACCAAGGATTATCAGCTCCATCTCCCACTGTGTACTTTGTGCTCTCCATCCTTGATTCATATTCAGTCAGGTATAAAAATTGTATCCAATGACAGGCCTATTAATTTATGACAATGGTCCCTCCGAATTGATAAACTTTATCTATTAAAAAAAACATATAATCAATAATATTAATAATATAAATATTATAATATAATAATAATAATAATAATAATAATAATAATTTTACCATGTAAAATATGTCTTGTTTGTAGTCCACTGAGATTCCTATCTAGAAGAATCTAATACTGTGCAGGGTAAAATGTACAAAAAATGTAAGAAATATAAATATTTGATAAATAATAATAATTTAGTTATAAATTATCATTTAGTTATTTTGCTTAACATGCACACACACACACGCATGCACACACACACCACACAAACACCACAAACCACACACTTTCAAAATCACGAAAGCCAGAGAAGAAAGAGAAGAAATACAAAAAAATTTGACACATCTCTCATTAAGCATGTACACAAACACAGATTTCTTTCTCTTTCTTCTTTTTCTTTCTCTCTAGCAGACATAGTAAAATCTCAAGAGCAAAATGCTTACTCTTGTTCAGTCCTCCATTTCTCCTGTGTCTCTCATTTCCCAAACCCTTCCTCCAGCCCCCACATGTCCCCAGGGAGGAGGAGAGCAAAAGATAGGGCACTAATCTCATGCCCACCAGTGTAAGCACAAACGTAATGCCTTCTAATCCATAAAGAATTAATCCTTCTTGTGCTGGGCAGTGAGTTAGGGTGGGGTTAGACCCTTGTACTCACACATTTCAAGCCTCCACCCTTTGGCATTTTAATTCTCAGAAGTGGTAATGTCACATTTGATCTTAAACACACTGGATTTGTTACTGTGACAACTTCAGTCATCCTCTAGACCACTCCACACTTACCTACAGCTAACGAGTACTTTGTGGAAAGACTTCCCCTGCCCGTCTTTCTCCATTACACACAGACATGCCAGTCATTTTTGTGAGTTATGGATCATTTTATTTCTTGATTGATCTTTGGTGTATGACCTTGCCTTGCCAAATTTTTGCCTTTGCCTAGCCCTTTGGACCTTGTTACGTATTCTGATATCTGGTATTTTGACCCTATCTTGTTCTCTCACCACATCTTTGATCACGTTTTGGATTTGTTTTGCAATGAGAGTGTTATTTGGTAACAACATGGACTGTTTTGACCTTGATTTGCCTGTTAATAAACCTTTGCAAATGGATTCTTAATCTGCCTCTGTGAGCCCTGTGTAACAGAAGGCTTCACCTAGCAACATGGATCTAGCAGAGGTGCATGATCTCCAGACTGCTGTCACTTCCCAGGGTCAGCTGCTTGGCAACCAGGAACAGCAGCTCCAGCAAATATCCACTGCCATGGAGGAGAGTCTCTGAATCTGTAGGGGAAACAGCAAGCTACTCACATGACATGTGGTCACTTCCACAAACCCACAGCACTTTCCTCTTGTCTTAACCACGAAACATGATGGTTCTCCTGATAAATGCAAGGGCTTTCTCATACAATGAGCCATTCTCTGTGTTTGACCATCCAGAAATGGGAAAAGACACTGGACAAAGGCTTCTCTCATTGAAACAATGTAAACAATCTGCTGCTGATTTTGCTATGACGACACACCTCCTTCAGCTCTGGATATCAAGGAACCCCAAGAATGCATAGGTCAGTGGAAAATAAGTCCTGGTGGAGAACCTTGAAGCAAGACAGCATGTAATACATCAAAACCTGCATGTGCACGAGCCCGAACATCACGATAACTGCCCACATGTCTCCTAGAACCACTCCCTATCTTGCAATGCCTTTGGTCCCACATAGCACTAGACTTCATCACTAACCTCCCCAGGTCACAGGGCCACACCTCACCCTCATTGATCCTTTTTCCAAGGCATCTGCCTCAGTCCCTTGACCAAGTGACCCACAGCTCTAGAAACAGCAGAACTATTATTCAAAGAAGTATTCAGGCTCTATGGTCTCCCTGAGGACAGGCCTTTTGCAAAAGACTAGATATTAATGTCGGTTTCTCCTTAGGTTATCATCCCCAGGATACTGGGGGGGGGCGATAACGAGGGGAATACTCCCTGATCCACTCATCTACTTGTCTCACTCCCTTCCAGTGTTTACTGGGATACCATTCCCCTCTCTTTCCATGGTCTGGAGAACCTTCAAATGAATGGATCAGACAGAGCGAACGGATCAGACAGAGCGAACAGACATGGGAAGCAGCATGTGTCCTATGCAATCTGCTCGGACAGTATGGCTGTCAACCTGAGACCTCTGCCTCAAACTACCTTCATGAAAGTTAAGACCTTGTTTCATTGGTCCATTAAAAATCATCAAACAAAATCATCAAACAATCAAGTCTTGTATCAAACAAGTTAGATTTACCACCACAATACAAAATAGCCCAACATTCCATGTCTTGTTTCAAGATGTCAAGCCCCAAGAACTGCCTCACCCTCTTTTTGGTCTTGGGTCTTGGGCAGGCTGCAATCTTTGTTGGCCCAAGTGGAAGCCCAGATACCATACTTCCACCCATCCAACTGCACATTTCTTTGAGTTTGCTGTGAATCCCACCCATCTCAAAGATCACAGGACAGCCCTCAGATGTTGTAAATGCCGCTGCCAATCATTATTATAAATGATTATGTCATCTAAATATGCAGGGGCATATGCACTGTGCGGGCAGAGAATTCTGTCCATGAGACGTTGAAATGTCGCTGGGGCTCCAAACAACCCAAATGGAAAGGTGACAAATTAGTGTAACCCAAATGTAGTGGAGAAAGCTGTTTTTTCTCGAGACATTGGAGCCAACAGAATCTGCCAATACCCATTGGTTAAGTCCAGTGTTGAATTAAAGTGAGAAGCACCTAACCAATCAAGCAGTTAATCAATGTGAGGCACTGGGTATGCGTCAAATTGGGATAGGGTTAGGGTTAGGCTCTTGGGCACCAAGACCACCAGGCTGCTCCAATCACTGTGGGACTCCTTGATTACTCTCAAGTTGAGCATAATCTTGAGTTCATCCCGAACCACATTTTTTGTGTTCACGCAACCGGTATAGGCGGCTGCGTACAACCACACCTGGAGGAGTCTCAATGTGGTACTGCTCTATGAGGGCCGTGTAACCAGGTAGAATTCCCCTTGCAAGCGGTGCTCTCTGGGACAGTGAGAGGTAGTCTCCAAAGGGGACTGGGGTAAATTGGGCTGCACTTTTTAGACTTACCTCTGGTCCCAGCTCCTCCCTCTTGGGAACCACTGTCAAGACAGCCACAGGAACCACCCCTCTCCATGGTTTCAGGAGATTGAGGTGGTATATTTTAAGTGCATCGCCTCCATCTGTTTGCCTTCCCCTAACTCACCGTGTGACCTCAAAGGGTCCTTGCCACTTTGCAAATAATACAGAGCTCAGCATGGGTAGTAAAATAAGTACCTTATCTCCCGGTGCAAATTCCTTTGTCGAGTACCCCTGTCATACATTCAGGACTGTCATTCTTGGGCCTGATGAAAATTCTCATGTTTTATTTGACTAAAGGATAGGTTATATCGAGTGATGCAGGACACTCAAACCAAGGACAGAGCATAGGGAGATGTTACAGAGGCAGGGGAGGAAAAGCAAGGTGGGAATCGGGTCCAGGGTGTCAGTTTTGGGGCCCCGCACCTCAGTTCCGGAGAGCTGGAACTGGGGGTAAGAGAAGAAAGGGGAGAGAAGGGGAGAGAAGAAAGAGAGTGAGAAAGACCAGGGATGTCCGGACCATGAACTGCCCCCAAGTGATCCTCCACCAGCTGCACGGCTTCATCCAGGGAAGTGGGCTGGTGGCACTGGACCTGCTCCACCATTCCTGTCAAGAGGTGGGCAATGAATTGCTCCAGTACCAACAGTTCAATAATCTGTTCTGCATCCTGCTCCTCTGCCATCAACCACTTGCTACAGGAGTCCCACAGCTGATGTGCGTAGGTGAAGAGGTGGCCGACCTCAGGGAGCTGCAGTGACCAGAAGCATCAGTGGTGCTCCTCAAGTGTCTTGCCCATGTGCTGCATGACTGCCCTTTTGATGTTGGAATACTCCAGCTGTGTCTGTGGCAGCTGCTGGGCAGCAAGCTGGGCATCTCCCTGATAGCAAATGGAGGAGTTGCAGAGCCCATTCGTCATACGGCCATTCACATGCAGCTGCTGCCCACTCAAAGAGCTCCAGGAAGGCCTCTGGATCATCTGTGGATGCCATCTTGGTGAGCGTCACATGTGGCACAAGGGCAGGGGACACAGCTGGAGTTGTGGTGGGTTGCAGCAGCTTCTGGAGTGCCCACTGGCTCTCGGACTGCTCCTGTGCAAGGGCTTCGAAGTGCAGCTGCTGTTCGTTGTGCAGGTCGAGCTTGGTGTTGGGTTTGGTTGAGCATGGCAAGGGACTTGACGATCTCGCTGAGTGGGGAGTCTTCCATGGTGGCATCTGAGGCTTCCCAGATCCCGGGTTTTGGTGTGTTAGGGTGTGGAGGAAGACTCAGGAGGCAGGCAGAATTTAAGCCGAGCTTGGGGCTAGTGATTATTCAACCCACAATTTTCAGTGCACTTTCAAAAACTCAACACAAAAAAACAGGACAATTCAACAGAAAAGAGTTCCGCTCTGTCAAGTTCATGCTACTTGGTGTGGGTATGTGTGTGCGTGTCTCGTAAGCTCCACCAGCTATGTCACTCTCTCCCTCTCTCTCTCGCCAGTTATGGGAATCACTGAAAGCACAAAGAGGCGCAAATAAGTAGACTGGCGGCAACAAGACACAGGTTAGAATCATCACGCCTTACCTGCCGGTTCGACCTGCCTCCACAGCTGACGCTTGACCAAGTCCTCGCTGCCACAGTTACATATTCTGATATCTGGTATTTTGACCCTGCCTTGTTTTTGATCACGTTTTGGATTTGTTCTATCAGAGCATTTTTTGATAACGACCTGGGCTGTCTTGACCTTGATTTGCCTCTTAATAAACCTTTGCAAATGATCTTTACTTTGCCTCTGTGAGCCCTCTGTTACACATATATGAGTGTGTGTAGTTCTTTGTATTGTCTGTGTGTGTTTACTCACAGTCCTCTCGCGTCTGTATGTAGAGAACATTGCTGCGGACACCGTCCCCTGCCTGTGTATAGGCCAACACCTGGACACTGTAGTTTGTGAACTTTTCTAAGCCTTTCAACTCCACTTGCTCACGTACTGTAGTAATGTTCTGCATCTCACCCCATTCTGAAAGAGGAGGGAGGTGTGATATACACATCTTTTATACAGTACACTAAGACAAAGCCACCTAGGACAAATCAATGGTTCTAAAATGCAAGTCCTAATCAAAGAAAACACATGAAAAAAACAACTGCACAACAAAAAAAAAATTGCATCCAATACAGTAAGAAACAGGTGACATTTTGAGGAATAAGAAAACATTAGTTGTAGTAATAGTTGTATTGTACTGTATAATTAGACTGGTTCAGCCCAAGTATCTGACATGAATAGAACTCACCTCCATCAGGGAAGAGGGACCAGAACACCACACGATAACCTTTCAGGACCCCATTTAGGGTCATCCGCGGAGGCTCTGACCATGTAATCACTGCCTCATCTGATGTCACTGTGATGGCCCGAACATTCTGAGGAGGCTGGCTGGGCACTGGGAGTGAAAGAGAAAATCAAAACACTTATAACATCAAGAAACCTGCTTTAGAACTTTAGCTTGTGTGCTATGTTGAAATCATGTGTAATACCCTGAAAATCTATGAAAGAAAGGAGTATAAAGTAAATGAGACACAAAATAAATAAATCTTATATAGACACCCTATAAATCCAATCAGAAGCAAACATCTGTTAAAAAGTCTTTACATAATCGTTAAAAAATGTTTAATCTTTGTTGTGATAACTGATTCAGGGAGTAGTATGATAAATTATGTCACATTTTTCAGCATTTTCTGAAATAGCATTATACTAAAATGCAAGCTACGGTATTAAAAATCATCACTAAATTCCTCAAATGAAAGACCCATGGAATGTTCATCTGAATTCTTCTCTTGTAATGTTCACTAACACTTTTGCTTTTGCCCGGATACATGGCAAGTGTGGCCATGATGAGGTGCCAAATGGTGCTCTTGAATAAACAACGGTGCTTTTGAGGTAAGACAGTGCATGTCTGTGTGCCTTTAGCTGGAAGAGAACGCATGACCGTGAAGGACAGGATGAAAGGAGGAGGGATGAAGCTGGCTCGCCTCTATGCAGGAGCAGCTGCAGCTGGCGCAGGAAGAGAGGGTGCAAGAGAAAGGAAAGAGAGTGAAAGAGGAGAAGGGTGAAGAGAAACCACAGCATTTGTTTGAAGAGGCTTTGGGGCCTGACTGGGCTTGACCCCTGAGGACTGCTGCCACCATTTAGAGGACTGCACTCACAATTCACAAGTCCAGCCCTCTCTCATTTTCAGTTTAATACACAGTCCTCAGTTCTCTCTCACTGACAGCTTTCATAATCTGGCCTCTTTGAGAATAAAGCCTTGTGACAGAGGGACAGAAAGGAAGACATATATATGTAACATAAGACAAGATATAGAAAATATAGGTGCAAGCAGTGATTGTTGTGGCCCAAGCACCACAGCATTCATGTGATATTGCAGATGTAATCAATAACCAATACTCAAAATGCCTATGTAATTCAGAAGAATATATCAACTTACAAAAGTCACCCAACCCACTTGGACTTCCAAAAAGGAACAGCCAAATTCAACCTTCTGAGCTTTTGAGCCCATAGATGCAAAACAGAATGAAATAGTCATATTTATTGCAGTGAAAGCTGATTGGACAATAGCTAATACACAAAATCAGGTCATCATCCTGATTTCCAATTAGGCCTGAATCAAATTAGGCTTCGCAGGTAGTGCTCCCATAGCTGGTTTTTGCCAAGCTGCAACAGTCAAGACATATAGATGAGTATACTTTTCAAGTTTCACTTCTCATTAGATGTCTGTTTTCAGATTAGTGCAAAAGATGCAGTAAACCAAATTTCAACTCAACCAGACGTCTGGTTCTAGGACGTTCCCAAAAGTAGGTTTTGCATATTATGCAAATTAGCATAAAATCTATGTGGGTGGAGATGCAGGTGTCCTGGGCCTTTATTCATCTTGTTAGCTTGAGTAGTGGGAGGGAGTACTGCCTCCTGACCAGGTTTCATGTCATTTTAGTATAATGCTATTTCATTATGGTTTGGACAATTTGTTTTAGCAGAGAAGAAGAAGAAGAAGAAAAAGAAGAAGAAGAAAATTCGGAGTGCCTGGACCCCTACCAAGAGGTTTTCATCCGCTTTGTTCATGGATCTCTAAAAATCCTAATGAAAACAAGAGGTTCTACTGCCTTTCACTCCAGGACTGTAACCTCATGTGTGCAGACTCCTCTGTGTCTTTACTGCATTGGAACACAGATTAGAGGAGCTGGCATTCAAGATATTGAACAATTCCTTTTGTTGTGTTCAATTTTTTTAATTCTAAACTAACTACCCCCAAAAAATCCCAGATTTTTAAAGTGGTCTCAGAATTTTGGACCCCATTGTATGTGCCTGTGGTTCAACAACTGGGTGGAGGACTGCCTTGGTCACTTGGCTCACTCAGGTTGGCCATAATGGCCAGAAGATGAGTGTGACATAGTGGGGGCCCGTTATAGGCTGTACAAGTGAGGTAAGGGTCACAAGGTGATGACTTTGCTATTTGTACTAACCAAGGAAACAACTCCACTAGCTGCAAAGGACACGGTCCTCCACTCATTTGTAGGTTACATACAGTATGTAACCTTCTGGTTTCTATAAGGTTTCCACTTCATGCTTGGAGTCCTTATACTACTGCTACTACTACTAGAAGTAATAATAATAATAATAATAATAATAATAAGAAGAAGAAGAAGAAGAAGAAGAAATAGGGCTCTCAGCACTATGGCTGGACCCAAAAAAATCCTAACAAAAACAAGTTGGCTCCCAACACTACATGCTGGATCCCTAAAATAAGAAGGAAAAAATCCTAATGAAAACAATAGTGTTTCCAGCACTAGTGCTTGAACCCCAACAAGGTCAAAGAGATAAATGTTGGATAATAAAGTAGAACAAAGGAGAATGGAGTGGGAAATAGAGATACTAGAAATAGAAATACTCAAATTTACTAGCCAGAGAAAAAAAATGCAATAGAAGCTTGTTCCTAGACTGAGTGAGATATTACTCTTAACATTAATGGCACTGATGTTGTAATGGGACAGTGGCAAACTATCCTTTTGAACCAGATATACTCACCAGCACAGACATTCTATTATACACTGTGACACAAGTATATATAAGAACTGCCTTGCATTATCACTCAGGTTCCAGCATATTGAGACTGTGTCTGTTCCCTGGGCTAAACAAAAATGTATAAATACTTAGAAAAATTGTTTTATTAATGTAAATATCATAAAATTAGATCATACCAAATGCATAGCCAGCACATTTGATTTTGAATGGCTAAATATTAGATCTAAAGCACTTATTGTAAATGAAACTATTACTGATCAGGAATTTAATTTACTTTGTTTAACAGAAATGTGTATTAGATCTAATGAGTACGTAGCATTAAAGTAAACTCACCCTCCCGGATACAGCTATATATATATGTAACATTAAAGGAAGCTGGCTCTCCCTGATACAGCTATAGCCACTGTCCTTGTCTAACTGGCATTTCTATTGAAAGGTAAGTGACTGCATCACATAGGTCATGGGCTTCCAATCCTTCTTCCAATCCTGGAGAAGAACTGTGTCCAGTCCATAAGACGATGCATTGGCTGATACCTTGTATACCCTTTTGGCGTCATACATGGCTAACAGAGGTGGAGATGACCATGCTGCTCTCGGTGTTTGAAATGCTCTGACTTGTTCGTCACCCCAGACTCAGCAGTGCTTCTTGGATAGATCTCGAAGAGCTTTGTCTATTTCAGCCAATTGTGGAATGAAATTCCTCAGCTGATTAACCATCCCCATGAAGCTCCTGAGTTCACTAACATTTGTGGGCCATTTCAATTTCCTGATGACTCTGGTTTTCTTTGGGTCAGAGCTAATGCCTCTAGCAGACATAATTTGACCCAGAAAGCTGACTATCTATTTAAATAGATCATACTTGTCGATATTCAGTGTGATTCCAGCATGCTGGATTCTTTGCAGAACAGCATGTAGATGGTGATCATGCTCTTCTTGAGCCCTGTCCCACACAAGCATATCATCCATATGACGTACTATACCTTCAAGGTCCTCTGGAAGTGTTCAGGAGCTAAGGCAATTCTGAAATGAAGCCTATTAAAAAAGAACTGGCCAAAGGGCAGCAAATGAACATTGTATATTTTGCAGATTCTTCTGTTAGTGGTATTCACCAAATACCACAATAGCATCTAACTTACAAAAGAACTTCCAGCTAGCATGCCTAGCATTTGCTATACAGAGGGGAGGACATATTTTTTTCAGCATACTGACTCATTCAGCTCTACACATATCCTTAAACCAAACTTTTTTGGGATCTCCTCAATGCCAGTGCACCAATCCATTGGCTCCTGTACTTTGCTGATGACTCCCAGCCTCTCCATGTGAAAAAACTTGTCTTTAAATTTGCTCCATTTGGGGGTCTTCAGAGAGAAGGGTACAGCATCGAGTTTCAACCTGATCGCATATGGATGATGAACCTCCCCAAGACCACTGCACAGCTTTGGGTAGTGAGTTTTCAGTGTTTCAATGTCAATGCTGTCAAGGCGTGACACTTTGTGATTGCTGGTCTCCCTAGCAGTGTGTTTTATAAATTCTGAATTACACACACTTCTTCCACACCCCACTTTCTCCCCTGTTTAGCTGCAGTCCGGAGCCCATCCTGGACCTAGCAGCAGTCTTCTCACTTCTCAGAAAAATGTTAAGTCTGCATGGCTGAAAACAGTCTGAGGTATGACTGTAACATTCACTCCAGAATCAATCTTGAATGGAACACTTTAATTTCATATGTATACATGTATGTTTCAGCAAAGTTAGATGAGAGACACCAGCTTAATAAAGTTGAGGAATGTGTAAAGAACAATAGATGTTGGATGCTCAGTAACTTCTACTTAATTCTGAAAAGACAGAACTACTTCTACTAGGACCACATGCAGCTAGAAGTAAGCTTTCTTATGAAGTAAGTCTGGATTACCTTTCTGTTTCATCATGTGCAGCAGTGAAAGACCTTGGTGTGATTATTGACTCCAGTCTCTCATTTGAAGCTCATGTAGATAATATCACTAGGACAGTCTTTATTCACTTCAGAAATATTGTTCAGAAAATCTAACTTATGTATTTGTTACCTCTAGGTTGATCTATTGTAATGCCTTGTTGTCGGGATCTTAAAGTTGGTGCATAAACAAGCTCCAGTTAGTCCAGAATGCAGTAGCCAGAGTTCATACTAGGACCAGAGGTAATCATATTACCCTTATCTTATCCACACTGCATTGGCTCCCAGTAAAATTTCACACTGTAAAATACTACTAATAACCTATAAAGCACTGAATGGTCCTGCATCACAGTACCTGAACGAAGCTTTATGATCTACTATGCCTATTTAAATCAAAGGGTGCAGGCTCTTTAATAGTACCTAGAATAATGAAGGCTAGGGTAGAGGGAAGAGCTTTTTCCTACATAGCCCCCAGCTATGGACCAATTAGCATTCAGGACTCAGACACAGTCTCAGTCTTTAACACTAGGCTGAAAACCTATTTGTTTAGTCAAGCCTTTTGTTAATAGCTTTCTCATAGGTAAAGACACATCTGGGGGGTCATGAGTACAGAGAGGTTTGGTAAACTGGAAACGTTTGAATGTTCTGTCAACCAGAAGAGGATGGGTTCCCATTTGTGTCTGGCACAAGGTTTTTCCTCCTGTCATCTCAGGGAGTTTTTCCTTGCCACTCTTGCCTCTGGCCTGCGCATTAGGGATCAAAATCTAAATCTATATCCGGATTTTTGTTAAGCTGCTTTGTGACAATGTCCATTATTAAAAGCACTATATAAATAAACTGAATTGAAATTGAATTGAAAACCACATGAAAGAAAATTTTCCATAGATTTTTGCAAATGACAGGAAGTGGTCTTGTAAGTGTTTGTGGTATGATGAGGTCAGTTATGAGCCCACAATCACAAAAATCTAATCCAGGGGTTCCCAAACTAGGAGACGTGACCCCACAGGGGGTTGCTTGATTTACAAGGGGTTGTGAGAGAAACTCAGAATCTCCTCAATTGTTTCATTATTTTAATTTACAAATTAATATTAGAAATATCACTAATATTTTGAAGTGTTACTGGGAGTCACATTCAGTAAGCCACATTTAAATGAATAAGGTACATGTTATTTTAGTTATTTTCACTATCTTGATATGCTGCACTACTGTAGTTCAGCAATAAAAATGGACAAATTCCCCCCACCTCTGCTAAAGAAACTAGCACTGTGTCTCAAATCATATACTTATGTACAAATCTAGACTGTGATTGAGTGCTAGCCCTAACCTATTATAGTTTGTGTTTGAATTTTAAAAACCTCTCATGTAGCCTTCAACTCTACTGAAAGGTCTGTTTTGCATACCAGTCTTCTAAATTTTTTAGATTAGTAAATATTTTTGAATGTAAGGTGAGAGTTTTTGATTTGAGATGCAGCCAATAACGACCATCCTGACAGTGGTGTAAAGTTTTAGAGACTGGGCTGTTTTCGATCTGATGTGAATGTTGAGGATTCCATCTAGTGAATGTTGCTTTTAAATAATCTTGATGTACATAAGATATGCAGCCAGTGTGTGAATAATGCCACTCGAGTTGCCTCTGCTTCTGCATGTGCACACAAATTCATCTAATAGACTGGTTAGTCAGTGCAAGGAATATTCCATAGGTTTTTAGTTACTTACATTACACATACATATGTTACAGACATAATAAAATGTTCAAATGTTACATTAGTACTATATTATAAATCTGGAATGAAAAAAAATGTAGGGTGGTCAAGGCTTGGGGTTGCAGAAAATTTATAATGCCCATTTGGGGTCGTTTGCCCAAAAAGTTTGGGAATCCCTGCACTAAATATATGATAGTAAATATGTGTTTACCATCTTCTAGTGTGGTAGCATTGATCTCAGAACTGGATGGACCTGTTCCAGCTCGATTGAAGGCCTGAACAACCACTCCATACTGGGCAAATTTCTTCAGGTTATCCAGTGTATACACCTCACTGTCACCAGTTGCCTTCATCTCCACTATGCTGTACTGGCCGTTACTGCCAGGCCCATTCTCTCTGTAGCCAATCTGATAGCCACGGATCACGCCGTTCTGGAGTTCCTTCTTGGGAGCCTGGCAACAAGAACAAAAGTATTGTTTTTTATCTAAATGTATTTATCATCAATGTTGTAGTAAGAAGACAAATTTAGCTCAGGTTGTGTACCTTCCACGTAACACGGATGCTCTGTGATGTCATAGGCTGCAGAATGACGTCCATGGGTGGCCCATCAGGAGCTGTGTTATGCCAAAATGTCAGATCAGCTTATAACAAGCTATCACTGACTGCTCATTAAAACTGCTGTAGTGTGTGTATGTGTGTGTGTGTGTTTGTATTTCTGTACTTACATGCTTCCTCTGTGCTGATAGTGAGCTCTTTGCTGGCCTGACTACGGCCAATTTTGTTGTACGAGTACATACGAATGCTGTAGACAGAAGCAGGATGCAACTCCACTATGTTGGCCTGGTTATTGGTCGGGGAAATTTTGCGTGTAGCATGTTTCAATTCCCATGGATCTAAGAAGAGACCAGCACAGAAAAAACATCATACCCTTATTAATTCAAGTACATTGCAGTATATTATTTTTGTTGGAATATTTGATACCAAAAAAATAATGAGCACAAACTATGATGAATGTACTATAAGCATCAGAAGCCAATAAAAACTCTATTAATAATGGATGGGACAGTGTCAAACAGTCTATCTGGCCCCAAAATATCTGTATGAATGTTACATTCTTTAAGTTGGCTATTGTGCCATAAACTGAAATGGCAGAAAAGTACATACCAGATTTGTTTTTGTATTCAATATCATAACTGGTAATGATGCTGTTCCCATCAAACCTCTGGGTCCATCTTAAGTTCATACTGCGATCTTTCACCTCACGTACTTCTAACTCTGGAGGATCAGGGGGCTCTACAGCAAGGAAATAAAAAAGACATAACAGAATTGAGGAAACAGGTAAGGAAGAGGACCAGAAAGAGAGAAAGGCTTAAAGCAATTGGGGATAACAAGAAAAGCAGGGGAGACAGAGCAAGAGGATAAATTATTGATTTTGTGTCTCTAGATAAGGTGTATCATGTCAGACATGAATTTGGTCTTCATGGCTGATTGTCTTACCTTGCACAGTCAACTGAATGAGGCCACGGCCCTCGCCATAGGAGTTGATAGCATGACATGAGAAGAACACAGAGTCCCCACGCTCAGCTGGCTTCAGCTGCAGAGAGAGAGAGAGAGAGAGAGAGAGAGATGGGGGAGGGAGGGAGGGAGGGAGAGAAGAAAAAGAGTAAGAAGAGAGAATAAGGGAGATACAAAACAGCAGTGTCTCATTGTATCATTCTCTGGAGATGCTCTACTCTCTTATTCTCTAACAGCTCTATATCCAAATCTCTCGCAGTGTTGTTAATCATCTTTGGTATTCCAACTGATTAGAGAATAGATGATATTATGGTAATTGTGTACCTAATTTCTCAAGTTTCTACTGACTGCCATAATCTAATGCCTTACATTTCTAGATATGATCACTGATTGATTCATTATTGACATTCCTCCAGTCTCTCTGATTTCCAGATTATGTATATATGAGTGTCTCACCTTCAGTGTGGAAATCACCTCATCACTCTTCTCATTGGGGCTAGTGGTGATTGAGTAGCGAGGGTTACGGTCAGGGTCGATGACAGTGTCCCCACGTTCCCAGCGAATGATAATAGGGTACTCACCCCGGGCAGTGCAGTTTAGTTCTTTATTCTGGCCTTTTATAGCCATAGTCGTGTTAGGATGGGAGGTGATCATGGCTGGAACTGGAGAGAGGGGAGAGAGGAGTACATTATAAAATATACCAAGTATAGAAAGAAATGGGTGAAGGAGAAAATGAAGAGAAAAAATAAGGAAAGTTAAATGAGAGGCTTTAATTAGAATTAGAATGTTTGTGTGACTGTTGCAGTGATTTTAAACTTTAAAATTAACACTGCTCAGATATTACTCCCTTGTCCTTCATGCTTGTGTGCGCACACACACACACACACACACACACACACGCACACACACTTTATTGATTAGACGAGAATTCTGCTGTTTTGTTTTCATCACTTATTCATTCTGCCCTCCTTCCACTAAAGGAAACAAACAGAATTGAGGGCAACAGAGGAGAGGAACAGTTTAATCAATAACACCAACACATCTTCAAAGAGAGAGAAAGAGAGAGAGAGACTGAGCAAGAGCAAGTGAATATATCTGTCTAAACTGCTGGATAAGAAAACAAAATGATAACATGGGAAAAAGAGGTGAATGATACAGAAGAAAGCACCATTACAAAAAACATTACAAACACATTCTTGTATCACATTCGCCTGGCTTTCTGGTCAAGACAATTTGTATAACTGTAGTTCTGATTTGATAGTTCTATCTGATCACCTCTACACCCCTTTGGAAGTAGAGATTTAATTTAGATTAATAAATTAAATGAATAGTTTAGGAAAAGAAAAAAACACATTTATACAATTTTCCACTTACCCCAAATATATTCAATCAGCTAAGACATGTTTGGTGTCTGATTTGTTTCTCTAGTTTTGCACTTGAGCTACAATACTAAAAAGTAATCGAAGTCTATTACCCAAGAATTTTTCCAAAAAGGATTAAAATGTCATATACTTGCTTCAAACAACACTGTTAATCTATTTGTAGCCCCATGAAACAAAAATGAGGAGTTTGTTAACTAGATAAATAAATAATTTAAATCCCAAAATATTGTTTCAGTGAGTTATAATATTTTCTAAAAGATATGTTCATTTAATTGGTTTGTGCAGCAAAGCAGAGTATTTGCAAACCGCGAGTGCATTCCTCCATTTTTTTATTCAAGACTCAAAACTCTGAAATTTTGTTTGGGGAGATCCAACACAAGTGTTTCCATGTATACCACAGTTTGAACATTAGCCTGGGGTAACCACGAATTAATGGTTTAAGCTAACTCAGCATGACTTTTTCGTTAACGCTAAAGCTACTTAGTGCACCCAGCTGCATGGAAGGCAGTTATTTGAGTGGTGGTCATGGAAGAAGGAAGACCACTTCAGGACAAACGGCCAGGCTGCTGGTAACTGCATTGAACCACAGGGACTGCTTTTGACATTTACAAGTTGGCATAAGGAGAGAGGTACCAAAGTTTACTTTTATTTGGCTTATTGAGTGAAGTGGCCCCCAAGCTTCGTGCAGGTCTGCAACGATTTTATTTTTAACTTAAACATATTTTTAACTTTTTTGACTTTAACATAAAAAGGTGCCCTCTAATACACGTTAATACCAAGCCACTTGAGTCAGTCAGGCTGACTTTTTCAAAAGTTTGACAAATGAGTGTGTTATTTGTACTACATTTATATGGGTTATTTTGTAACCATTATTTGGCAATTATTTGGCAATACACTGGTAATATTCAAATGCTTGGAACAAATTTTTGTACTTCCTGATTTTAGTTACTACCTGCCTAAGAGCCTATTCAGAGGCTTTAGAAATATTTTAGTTGGGTATTTTATTTATTGTATGGTAGATTTCATAATTTCAAATGCTCTCTCTCTCCTGCGTGTTCTTAATATAACTTATGAGTGAAATATCTCTTGCTCCATGTACTAGGTTAATTAATTTAAAATCAATTCTGGGAACACCCAACTACCTATTTACCTACCTACCTACCCAACTAACTAACTAACTAACTAACTAATTCAGTACACAAATAAACAACAATCCAAACAACAAACAATATTTAATCTTAATTTTAAATAAACTGTTTTCTGACATAGCAGGGATAGACCATATTTATAAATAAGTTCTAAGTGAAAATGTATTATGATGTTCCAGCTTTTGGGAACAATTCTACCACCACTTCAGTCCAACATGGAATTTGGTCCTCAGTAGTTAAGGTAGCCAACCTTTCTATTGTCTATGCCCCCAACCACAGAACCAGGTCCCTGGATTTAAGTGCCAAGTATTAAAAGCAGATCTCTCTATTTGCCATTCTTTGCAAATATACTATATTGCTAAATACAGTATATTATTTCTTTTTTGCTGGTTTATCTCAGGTTACGGTTCTCCCCATGTTGTCACGTGGTTCTCCAGTTTCCTCCCACCTCCAAAAAACATGCTGGTAGGTGGATTGGCTATGCTAAATTGCCCCTAGGTATGAATGAGTGTCGAATGTGTGTGGGAATGGTGCCCTGCGATTGAATGGCACTCCATCCAGTGTGTATATTCGCCTGGCTGCCAGTGTTCAGTGATAAGTCTTGTGCTGTTTGGTAAAGCACCACAAACCTGCTGTCTTTCCATAGTGATTGCCAGTGGCTTATAGCAGCATTACCCAAATTGGTCCCTGGGGACTCCAGATATTTCATTTTTCTGTCTGCCAACTTATATGACTAAACTATGTTTCATAGTTTTTCTCTCTGCCAACCTATATGACTAAATCTGGAACACTGAGTACTGGGTACTGGGTACAGGTGAGGTTGGAGCTGGTAAGGACTAAAAAAATAAGGACTGCTCAAATCCAGAAGTGCTTATAGAATGAGGTAACATGGGCATGGAGAACAGTCCTCTTCAGTTCAGTTCAATTCAATTTTATTTGTATAGCGCTTTTAACAATGGACATTGTCACAAAGCAGCTTTATAGAAATAAATACGTTCAAATTAAATTAAATCAAAATAAACTGTAAATATGTGAATTTATCCCTAATGAGCAAGCCAGAGGTGACAGTGGCAAGGAAAAACTCCCTGAGATGATATGAGGAAGAAATGTTGAGAGGAACCAGACTCAAAAGGGAAACCATCCTCATCTGCAATTATAAATAAATCCCTTCTATAACTGTGTACTACATGGACAAATAGTGTGATTGTGTAACCAGGAAATTCATTACAGTTGTCACATGAAGTCTGGTTTGTGGAACCTATCCACTGTCCACTGATGGAGACCTGAGTGCATAACTGCTTGGGGCAACAGCAGTCCCAAAGCCACCACAGCAATCGCATTCCCAAGCCATCACAGTACAACTACCCATATGAGATCCCTAAACGACCTCCACGGCCCCCAAGCGGCACCAACCCCAGCAATCCCAATAATCTTCAGGCCGTCCATATGGGGCCACCCCCAGCAGTAGCGAGCGAACTCAACCGATGAGAACTCCAACCAGAAGTAGGGCATCAGGATGGATCAGGCAGGTCCGGAGAGCAGAAGGGGTCAGGATCACTGGTATCTCCAGAGTAGCATGTGTAGCTCGACAGAGAGAGAGAGAGAGAGACAGAGACAGAGAGACAAGACCTCTTGCCCAGGTCCTCCAGTGTGCAGGACCAGCTCAACTTGGCCTGCAGCAACAGCAACAAGAAATGTACACCCAGATCCCAGGCCACAGATTGAGTCCTGTTGAAGAGCTTCCTATAAGCATATTGCTCCCCTGTGTGCTGGCTGATAATTACCCTTAATCTAGCCAGAATAACACCACAGGATAATGCCAAGGGATACCTAGATATGTCTGAAAGGACAGACTCAATGTGTGGCTGGCCCAGTGATGAGTGGGGCCTCCACATTCAGGTGCTGTAGACTGGAGAGACCCAGCTGGTGATCCAAAAGTCTGCCATCCAAAAGCCAGCTGGGTTACCCTGCAGTGAAGTCAGCAGTTCTGAAATGATTCAGCATGATGCTGGAAGGACATTGTCAGCAGTTCCAGGAGCTGGCATTTGAAGAAGGGGATTAGCCCTTCGTATTCACTCAGAGTCACAACTTCTGCAAGTAGTGCCTTAGGCCCAACCTTAAGAGAAGTTTGGTGAAACGGTGACGTTGGAAGAATTTATTGCCTGACTTCCAGCTGGCACAACTTCCACTTGGATGAGGGTCTGTTGTGCAGGTGCTGGAAGGTGGGTCGGTCAAGGGTGCAGTTCCCTTTTGAGTTTGGGATCGGTGCTCTTTTGAGTCTGGTTCATCTCAAGGTTTCTTCCTCATGTCATCTCAGGGGGTGTTGGCTCAACACTTGCTCATTAGGGATCTAAATTTATATCCAGATTTTTTTGTAGAACTGCTTTGTAACAGTGTGCATTAAAAGTGGTATAAAAAAAGAATTGATTGATGACATGTGGCATACCTGGCATACTGCAGGCATGTACCTGGCTTTGTATTTATCCCCAACCATTCTAACATGTCTCTCTTGTATTTCCCTTTTTCTGCAGGCTGCTGCAGCTGATTCCCTGAGACCTGGAGCAGGCAATAGGTAGGTCTGCTGGGACTACAGAAAGCTGGGACACTTCCAGGCAGATTGCCCCCAAATGGAGGTGGATCATGTGCTTCAGGTGACTGTGGTTCTGCACCCCTAATCTGAAGGTGACATACAGAGTGTCAGTCAATACTCAGACAGGTTAGTGGCAGGGTGACACGACCTTGCCTTTGGTGGTTGCAAGCCTTTGATGGATGCAAGGAGTTGCATGATGATACCTTGAAGTGCGTTTTTGATCAGGTCTCCATGATTGATGGCCGAAGTGTTTGACCTTTCCCTACTTTGCAATTACTAATGACAAGCTGTAAAGAGTGAATTAGGACATATTTATTGGACATATATTTATTTATTTCTGGTAACTTGTTGTTCATGTGTTTATTGTATATGTCTTAAATGTGCTTGTATTGTAACTTTTGGAGTGTAAAGCACTTTGGTCAACTCATGTTGCTTTTAAATGTGCTATATAAATAAATTGTGATTGACTGATTGATTGATTGACATATCCTGAACCAGTGCCTTTGTAGATCTCTGTGAAGATCATGGCTGAGGCACTGATCTTCTGGGATGGGATCTCTAAAGAGATCCTAACTCATCAGTGCATGTCTTTTATGTCATGTATGCTAAGCAAAGTTTATGAATTAAAACAACTCAAAATAGCATATACCATCTCCAAACCAAGGGATTAGTAGAGCGTTTAATAAGACACTTAAATATGATTCCTAGGTTTGTATGCCCGCCTTGCACCCAGTGTTTCCAGGATTGGCTCCAGATTCACCACAACCCTGACAAGAATAAAGTGGTTACTAAAGATGAAGATGAAGGTTTGCAAACAATGATAGTCAAAACTGAGACACATGGTTGGACTTGATTAAAGAAAACTGCAAGGATGGTACAACACTCAGTAAAAATCAGGTTCAATAGATCTTTGACCTTTAGTAAAACTCCACATGCTGGACACTTTATCCAGTAGAACTGGCTCTATGACACAATATGTCCTGTGGAGATGAAGTCTTCACCATATTCCCTACCTCTAGCTCACAATTACTCATGAAGAGGCAAAGGTCCTTTAAGGTCACACAGTGGGTTGGAGAAGTCCTATTCAGTTCAATTTTATTTGTACAGCGTTTTTAACAATGGACATTGTCACAAAGCAGCATTACAGAAACATACAAATCCAGGATATAAATTTTAAATATATGAATTTATCCCTAATGAGCGAGCCAGAGGTGACTGTAGCAAGGAAAAACTCCGAGACGATATGAGGAAAAAAGTTTGAGAGGAACCAGACTCGAAATGGAACCCATCCTCATCTGGGTGACAACCGATAGTGTGATTATAAGTAATTCCCTTCTATAACTGTGTACTACATGGACAAAAAGTGCACTTGTGTAAATATAGTCATATAAGGTGTTGCAAACATGTACATTAGGGGAAACACACAGCAGATTACTACCTCAGTTTCCTTAAACAATGGAGAGAGGCGGTCCCTAATGCTCTGACGATGACAAAGAGATGAGTTGGGACTGGAGTGTTCAAAAACATTGAATTCCACTCTGATCCTGCTTGGAGACCATTTGACACTGTCCAAGAGAGCACAGGTTGCCAAGTTGCAGGTTGATATTTTGAGCCAGTTTTCTTCCATGGGCATACAGATATCACAGTACACCACACAGAGTCTCCCCCTAATACTGCTTACCTAAGCTCAAAAGAAAAGTGATTCAGAAGAACTGCTAGAGATAATAAAGGAATCACTGGAACATGTGACTGGAACAACCCCACTGTGTTGAGCCCATGAAGGATCAGCCATTTCTTATTGCAAAAGTCCAAGGAAAAAGTGGTACCAGCTATGTTTCAAAAATTAATGGATCACGTTCTATAGCCCCACTGCCATAAGGCACTGCATATTTAGATTACAAAATCATTTACAACAGTGGGCATTGGCATAGGTAACATGTGGCATAATGAGAGACAGTGGCATAGGCAGTGGCATATGCAACATGTGAGGGCGACCTGAAGTTCCTGATGTGGGCAGGGCTCATGGCAAACCTGGCAAAGTGTGTGACTGGATGGATGGTAGTATGGTATCTGGCCTTCCACTTAGGTCATAGGTAGATGCATGCCAAATTGATCAGACTGTTGCAATTTAAGCCTTCCCTTCACCCGAGACCAAAAAGAGGTGAGACAGTCCCTGTGGCTGATGGGATATTATTGTAGGCTTGGGAGTGGCCAGATGGCTTGCCGGCCTGCATTGGGCGGTAGGTTATGTAGCACATGGGGTTGTTGTTTGGCATGGATCTGCATCTTTAGAGAGGAGTTTGGGGATGAGCAAGTGGGTTAATGACTGTATTTATGTTTGTTTCCTCTCTTCGTCTGTCTGACAGTGAGCTGTGTGTATCTGAGCTTGTGAGAGCACAGCAGAGCAAAGAAGAGCTGCTACAGTTCAGAGTGAGCTGGAAAGCTCTTAGTTCATTTGTATGTTTTTTCCATATCATTAATAATAATAATAATAATAATAATAATAATGCTATTGGTTATATTTAATATATACAGTATATATATTGTAATGTTTTTATTTATATAGCATCTTTCACAGATTTAACCATAGTAAAAAGTACTCTTACTCACTTTTGACTGTCAGCAACATGCTCTTGCTGATATCTGAGCCCACACCATTGCTGGCCTGGCACAAATAGTAGCCACGATCCTCCTCCAAAACATGTCGGATCAGAAGAGAACCATTGGGCATGATCTGGATGCGGCCAGTCAGAGGAACTGGATGGTATTGCTGTGGGTTTCCAATACCTGGAAAATCAAATGCAGCAAATGTTACATCATAAAAGACGGTATAATAATAAATTTTGCTGAAGAATTAAGGTCTAAACTCGAAAATAACCACTAACCAAATCTAAAAATTTGATTTAAAATAATACAGCTTATAAATAATATGAAAAGTTTATATAATTATATTGATATTTTTAGCGCTGCTACCACACTCAAAAATTCTATGTAAGTATTCTGTGTATTCTATTAATACAATTACACTGTTTGTTGAGTTGTTGAGTAAATTGAGAATATTATGCTGCATTCGAGCAGAAGTTGCAACTTGTAATTCCCTGCTTACATCCAGTAAAATCCAAGTAAACCGGCCCCTCAACTTGAAATTTCAACTTGTCAACTTGGGGTAGACTTCTTAACTACCACTTCTACATTCTACCAATAGCCACTCAGGGCTGTAAAAGTGTTGTTAAAGTAGCTTTTTATGAACTTTACATGCTCTAACATAGCAAACAGAAGACATGGTTTTGCGAAGGAATCTGTGTGTTTTTTTTTTCCATTTCACACGTTAAACATGTTAAAGTGGGAAATGACGTTATTACAACTTACAAATTACCAGTTACAAGGCACCACAACTGCAGCATAAGCCTATAGTTACACTGAATGTGTTGCATTGTAAAAGACAATACCTTTGGCATGTTTCCACATGACCTTTGGAGGGGGGTAACCATCCACAGAGCAATTTAGAACTCCAGACTTTCCATAGATCCCATCCTGGTTGTTAGGCTGAACTCGGAAACGAGGGGGGACTGTAAGACCCAAAACAGAATTTATTTGACCAAGAAAATAGACACAAGGAAGATCTAATAAAAGCCTATTACCTTTTGTTGATACTTTAGAACACATCTCACTTACACAGACAATGGTGGAGATTTCCCAAGTACATGTTTTGAGAGTCAGTGTTGCTAAAATTGATAAAGCTCCCATCTTTTTCAGACATAACCTTTAATGTCTTGCTGTTGGGCCAGCACTCATTTATGATCTGAAGTTTCTGTTATTTCTCATTTCACTGTCTTTACTTTATCCTACCTCCATTACAATACTTAGAAGTTAGTGGGAACCTGTTTGTATAGCTGGGTAAAATATTCCTATATTTCCTCACCAGTGACTATAAGCTGCCTTTCAGAGCTGACGGTGGCTGCATCATTGCTGGCGATGCAAGTGTAGTTGCCGTTGTGCTTTAGGGAAACTTTGGAGATCTGCAGTGAGCTCATGAACTCCTTGGTCTCAATGGTGACACCAGAGGTGCCAGACACAATCTCCTGACCATCTTTGCGCCATGTAATCCGGATGGGCATGTCCCCAGATGAGACTACACATGCTATGTACATCAGTTTACCAATTGATGTAGGGGGGAAGTCAAAAGGCTGAATGAGAGGGGGAACTAAGAAATTGATAGAAATAGAGAACAGAAAAAAGAGAGGACAAGAAGAAGACAGAGAGATTTGGTATTCAGCAGGGAAGGTTGATATGTATACTTCTCTATGGTCTGTAGTGAAACACAAACCCTCACAACACCCTCCTCCCACCCCACCCCCCCAACCCAACTCAGACACACATGCACTACCTCCTTCTCCCTCCAGACCATAATAGCTGCTCTAATTAGAGCCCAATTGGCATGGGGAATAATGGTGTTGCCATGGAAACCAAGGGAGGGGGTCCAACTGAAGACATCTGGGGGATTTAATCTGGGGCTCGTTAAAATTCAGTTAATTAAATCAGAGACATGACAAGACAAGCAGCACACTATACTATCTTCACACTGGAGTCAGTGTTCCCTTGTAGTGACTCACATGGACACACAAAACATGAATACAGAGACACATACACACAATGTGGACCATACTGTTCTCATGTTAAAACCTTCTTTAAAATTCTTTATTCAAAAAGTATTCAATATGATAGGCACCATCACATATTTGAGATTTGTAGACCCTAGAGTATGATGTCATGGTAATTCTTCTTAAGTGCAGAATATGGTTTGGGGTGGGTTTGGTATTGCACAGGAACAACTGCTAACCTTTGACAGTGACATAGACGGTCTGGCTGATAGAGAGCTGGGGTTGGATGAGCACACTGCACAGGTACGCTCCCTCATCCATTCCTTTCTGCACATCACTGAGCTTGAGTGTACCATTCTCATATACCACCTGCCGATGGTTGTCTGGCAACAGCATGCCATCTTTATACCACTTGATGGAGTAGTATGGGTAGCCGATCACACGGCAATTGATGAAGGTGTTGCGCCCAGCAACGGCTGTAATGTTGCGCATGGCCCTGATACTTGGGGGGCCTGAGAGAGAAAGAGGAAAACAACCAAAAACCAGACAGAAGTAGAGAGTGATGAGGTGTGGTGATGAAAATAGAGGCATTAAGGTACATTTAGAAAGAAAGTTGAGGAGTCAGGATTATATAGAGAAAGAGAAAAGGTGAAAGATTGATCAGAAGGAGTGACGAACAATAAATGAGGTAAAGGAAAGAATAAAGAAGTGACAGAATGCAAGAAAGATGGAAAGTACAGAAAGAGGATAAATGATGGAAAGGAGATAGGGTTAGAATGCTCTGCCAGAGCATGCGTGTGCATATATCTTTGTGTGACTATAAAATATGACATTACTTTTGTGTACTATTTTATCTTTGCTGTGATAATAAATTGTACAATAAAACATCAACTAAAATGTACTATGCAGAATCCATCTTGCTACATCACATGTATAATAATTTGTCAGTACATTTAGTTCATTTAACATCACATTTCAATAAAGTACCCCAAATGCACATGTAAAGGATTCAAGAACTGGTGAGAACAGAGGCTCTCAGAAGGCTTCAGCTAAGATCATACCTGCTAACCAGTTAACATTCATGCTACGTTTACCCTTGAGGTCTGAGTTCATTCATGTCAAAGGTCAGTGATGATCTGACAGTTACTAAACTGACTAGATTAATGCAGACAAAGTGCATATCACTATAACTTTGTAATGAAACCAATTACTGCATTTCTTTATAAGGAAGGGTATGGGGAAAAGCTGCCCTCTGAAGGACACTGTTCTCAAAATACATGAAAATGAAGGGAAAGGAAAGAGATGATGGACAGAGTATTATGGAGAACTCTGGCAAGAAAAAGGAAGAAATAAGAGTCACAGTAAAAGTAGTACCATGAAGCACTAGGAGAAGAGGAATTTGTCTCAAAATGGAGGATATGCATATGGAGATTTGCATATGGAGATTTTGTGTATACAAAGATTCTTGTCTTCTCTGCCCTTCTTTCTTGCTGTCTTTTGCCTTTCCGTCTCTCTGCTCAGTGTGTGTTGAGCTTTGTCATAGCTCTGACAGTCAACGCCTGATGTATTATTCAACAAAAACTGTCGTACAGTATCCCCTTCTCTCTCTCTCTCTCTCTCTCTCTCTCTCTCGCAATGCCCTCCTCTTATCTTTTTGTTTTCCCTCACAAAATAAGAATTCATGAGCTCTCTTAAAGGTTCATTCAATAATAAAGGCTCTATGCAGTCTATACTGCTTTTGAGAAAAGTACACTGAAAGCTTTGGGTTTGTTTTTGGTTATGCACAACTGCATTTAGCTGAAAATGCGTATATTACTGCCTCACAGTGTGTCACCTCAGACTGAGTTGAAATAAGGACTGACAGTAAGGACATGTTTTTATATCTTAGTGGGGACCAAATATCCCCATAAAGACAGAAGTGTAGACAAAGCATTAATTAGCTGTGTGTGTGTGTGTGTGTGTGTGAGAGAGACTCTGATTCTGGTACCAGGTTTCATATTCACTCCAAAGAGAGATAACATGTCTTCTTAGAACAGACAGATATGTCATAACTAAGTAGAGAGTAAAAGAAAGAGAGAAAGAGGTGGAGAGCAAAGAAGAAGAAAAGAGGTACTGATATCAGCAAGCCCGTCTAAAGGACTCATTATCCCTTCTCTCAGATGGTGACTTCCCTCTCTTCTCCTCTCCTCTGACGTGGCCTAACTCCTATCCTTGACTGGCCGGAGAGACCTTCCTTGTATCCTAGCTCTTTTATGTCTCTAATCATAGCTAAAATAACTCACTTTTGCTAGCCAGAGAATGAAGGTTGTGGAAGAATGTGGACAATCGTGATATGAGTGTTTAAGCGTGAGTGCCATCAAAAGAATAAAGTCTAAGAGACATACCGTACATATAAGACACAGAGTGACAGCTAAAAAGTTGAAAAGAGCTATGGTGTACTGCTAGATGAACAAGACACACATCTTCCACAAACATTTACCCCCTCCCCACAGCATCAGGAAGGGGAATGTACTGAACAACCTCAAGAGTTTTGGACAGTTAAATGAGGAGTGGGTAGGTGGGTGGTGGAGTGATGGTAAAAGGAGGTTATGGGTTTTAAGCCACCCTCTAACAGCTGAGATTGAAAAGTAGACAGGCACCTCTTACGTTTATGCGCGCTTGGTACTCGGCGCTACCGGCCGAGTTGCGTGCAGCGCAGCGGTACACGCCCCCGTCGCGGATCTGTGGGTTGCTGACGTTAACATGCGATACAGTGGAGCCGTCCGAGAGCGTGTACTGACTGGCCCGGTGCGCCGAGTCCCTAGCGATTGGCTCATCATCCAGGGTCCAAGTGATGGTGGGTGGAGGGGCACCTTTGGCTGCACACATTAGAGAGAAGGGTTCACCTGGTGCCACCACACGTTCACTGAAGGATGAGACAATCCTTGGTGTGCCATCTGCAGGTTGGAGGGAGGAAAGATAGAGGAAAAAACAAAGAAAGGATGAAAAGTGAACAAAAACAAAGTGAAAGTAGTCAGTTAAATAGAAATGTATCTTCTATCAGAAAAGTACTCACCCACTTAAAGCAATTAAAAGTTTGATTTGAACTTATAACCATCAGGTAATTTGCCAGATATTAAGTTCCCTCCATGGCAACTCACCTTCCAGCAATATAATGGAGAAGTCCTGGGCGGTTTGACCCTTGCGAGTAGCAAAGCACTGGTACGCGCCTGAGTGTCTTTTCTGGGCAGCAGTGATGAACAGAGTCTCATTGTTGGTGCCCTGAATGGAGAAGTGCTGGTCAGGAAGTACAGGCTCTGTGTTCCGGAACCAGGACACAGTGAAATGAGGGGAACCTTGAACAGCACAGGACAGGATCACTGTACTGCTGATACCTGTCTTCAAGTTTTTAGGGGAGACAGTGACCCTTAGTGGCTCTGGGGAGAGAAGAGAGTGGAGAAGAGAGAAATGCAGATAGAGATAATTGTAAGTAGATATTTATGTTCAACAGAAAATTGGTCCTAGCTCTCATCCAGTGATTAAAAAGTTCTTGTTTGTTTTTAAAAGGACACCAACAAATCCATTAGATAGGAGGATATTCTTTCATTAATTTAACATCTGGATGGTTGATGATGGTAAGAAAATTTTTGTGATAATTATACTGGATTGCTGTGATCTTACTTTCTTATCTTGCTCATCTAAGAGCGATTTCAGTTTAGAATCAGATATCAGAATAAGCAGTCACATGACTCCTGTCCTTAAGTCCATCTGCTGGATATGAGATTTGTTCATATTTGATTTTAAGATTATTGTATTAACTTTGTAAATGGTTGGATGGTCTTGCCCTGTTCTACCCCAGTTACATATGTTCCTGCTATTTCATTCAGGTCAGCAAGCCATTTACTCCCTTAGCAGTTTTAGTCATCATTCTAATTCCATTTTAATAATGTGCTATATAGTAGTAGTACTAGTAGTAGTAGTTGATGATGTTGTTGTTGTTGTACTAGTATTAATAGTAGAAATAGTATTCAAATGCACCATATTTTGTATTCTCAGGGTGTCCGTGTCACTCATTAACGATAACACTGAATTCCCACTTTACTTCTGGTCCCGCAGAGTACAGGTTATAATATAGGAAAAACAGAAATGAATAGACAGATGGAGGGGGACAGAGCCACGTGAGAAGAGAGGAAGAAAAAGAAAATGTCAGTGAGCAATAAGGCAGCTGGTGTTATGTGCTGGGGGCTTAGTGTGTGAATGTGCGGGTGTTTGTGGCATCCTCACTGCTCGCCTTGTCAGAGTGCGTGTGTGCACACTGGTATGATCTGCCCACTGGCTAAATGTCCAAAAGTCCACCACATCTCCTGCTCTACACTATTCTCTCCTCCCTCCCTCCCTCCCTCCCTTTCTTTACAGTGTTTTTCTAGCAATCTGCAATGGTCCTTTTTATATACACACACACACACACACACACCACATATGGTTGCAGCACAACCTTCCGTCCCCCTCTTAACTCTTTTTCTTATGGACAGCAGGAAGGTGACATAGACCGTCCAGACTGCCAGTATCATTTTGTCTACATTTCTCTCTGTCTCACTTGCTCCCTCTTTCTTTCCCTCCTTTTCTTTCTGTTTAAAAGTGAGCCTGCACAAGTCTGTTTTAGATGTACTGCAGTTTTCAGATGCATTTGATTCTATTTGACTCACTCCACTCATATTTGTATCTCAGTCTTATTTTTTCTCTCTATCCACCCACTCATATCTCCTTTTTTCAATTCTTATTTTTCTCATTTTACATTAGATAGTATAAATTTTAAGCCACTTTCACTTGAATTGGCTATTTAATTGGGAAGGGGTTACATTTAAATGCAAGTCAAAACCTCAGAAAGCCTGACGTGACAAATGATCAGGACAAGACCTAGCACAAATTCAAGAAATTGAAAGAAATGTTCATGAAGGCTCACGTGTGAAGAGAAGCCAGTACATAATTGAGAAGGAGGTTCTTGACAAGTATTTAATTTACAATGCACTAATACATCTGGATGTGGATTAAAACATTAACACAGTGGAACAACACAAGGAGGAATGCCTAATGTAAAAAAAACAAACAAAAAAAACATTCTGCATTCATAAATAAAAGAGCAGATACTCAATCATACCAAAGACACAAATCTAAATTCTTAGTCAAATTAATGGCACAGTACGATTTGTGGACACTTTACCATCACACCCATATATAGTTCTTCCCCAAACTGTTACCACAAAGTTAGAAGCACACAACTGTCTAGAATGTCTCTGTATGCTGTAGCATTAAGAATTCCACTTCACTGGAACTAAGAGGCCCAAACCTGTTCCAGCATGACAATTCTTCCCCTCTGATCTGTGTTAAAGCTGATATCAACTTCATCATTTGCTGATTCTTGAGCATCTTAAGGGCTTAGAGCAAGGAAAACTGACCGAGCATGTGGAACACACAATTGTACAAAGCTTCTTTCTGTTAACAAAATTAATTTGAAATAGCTCTGAATCTAATTTTATTTAAGGTTAAACAAACATTTACAGTACTGTGCAAAAGCCTTCCCACACTTTCCCAATATTCATCCCCTCACCTATCACATTGAGGTATCCTGTGACCTCCTTGGAGCCAAAGCTATTGGTGACCTCACAGATGTAGTTGCCTGAATCCTCCATGCGTAGGTCGCTGACAGTAAGGCCTGTGAGACGCCTGGTCCAGCGGGAGTCAGCCGGAAGTGGCCTGCCATCCTTCAGCCAACGGATAGTGGGATTGGGGAAGCCTGAGGCAATGCATGGCAACTCCACGCTGCGACCCACCTGCACTTCGCCTGACTGGAAGCTGTCCATCACTGAGGGTGTGGACTCGGTAGGATCTGGAGTACACACAAGACATACTGTAAATAACATTCGTTCATAATCATGTTTTTTTCCCCCTCTGATCTGTGTTACAGCTGATATCAACTTCATCAATCAGCTGATTCTTGAGCAGCTTAAGAGGTTAGAGACAGGAAAACTGACCAGGCATGTGGATCACACAATTGTACAAAGCTTCTTTCTGTTAACAAAATTAATTTGAAATAGCTCTGAACCAAATTATATTTATGATTATAGAAACATTTACAGTACTGCGCAAAAGTCTTAGGTACCCTATTTTTTTAGTGCAAATTTTTTTGCATTGTTGAGTCAGTACAAAAACATTACTTTCCCAACATAAAAATATTTGTATCTCAGTAAAGAAAGCAACATATTACATAACAGACCACTTCTGAGACATAAAAAATGAAGGCTGCTGGGTTTTGAAAGAAAATATGCAAGAGTGACAGTCAAAGTCTCCAGAAGAACTGTGGCAGATTCTCCAAGATACTCAGTAAAACTTACCAGGCAACTTCCTTATAAAACTGCACAAACTGTACCTGAGACTACTGCTTTTTTTTTTTAGCAAAGGGTTGTCACACCAAATTTTGACTTTGTTTAGTTTATTACTGTTCACTGCTCTTTATAGTATGTGCCTAAGACTTTTGCACAGACTTTTGCATATGTATTACCAAAATGGGAATGGGTCTACATGCCTTTTTGAACTATGAACCAAATACATTATTTATACTAAATACAATTAATCTATACTATTGATTCTGAAAGGCTATGAAACACAGGCAGGATTACACGGTGGTAATGATGCATTCTGAGTGTAAACATCCTTAGGCTATAATCCTTTTTATGTACTAATTTGAGTGTCTACTAATTGCAGCATACACACCCAACACAGAGAGACGAGCACCATTGCTCTGCCGGGTCTCTCCACTGTATTTGTGTTTGGTAATGCAGCGGTAAGTAGAAAGCGCATCCTCTTTCTGCACGTCCGATATGTACAGGGCCCCATATGATGTCAAGAAAAACCTGTTACCTGTTCACAGAGAGAGAAAGATCAATGCACACATGCTAATACATACAAATAAGCATACACGCACTCTACAAAAAGAACAATTATACTCAAAACCTGTACGCAGAGATAGAGAATGTGTGTGTTAAAAAATGACGTGTGCGTGATATAATAGGGGTATGTTACTGTCATGTTAATTTTACATCAGGGATTTTAAGCTCTACCGTAACTTAGTATATGTACGTCGATAAAGATTGTATTTCACACTAGCACACTAGTTTGTGTCTGTGTTAATGTATACAATACAAATAAATTATTAACTTAAATACAACTTTTATCAAAGTCCATATAAGTCACAGTAGAGCTTAAACATACTGATATAAAATGAACACATCAGTAACATACTGTTACAGTAACAGTAACACACAACAATTATTAATTGAGCATTTCCAACTTTTCACTTGCTTTAGACCACCGCTAATTTAGGCTTTAATGTGATACTTAATTATTCTAATGATTCTTTCAAAAGAGATGAATGTATAAAGGGTAAGTTGAGGGGATGTGTGTCTATTTGTAAGTTCTATTATGAAGTTAAATTGCAAAATGTGGTAATGATGAAGAACCACAAGAGGAAGAAGAGGTAAAGAGGAAGAAGGAGAAAAAATGAGTAAAATTAAATATTGATTTACTGAAGTACTTAAATTAATTAAATGAGTAGAATTAACAGTTACGTGTGTATATCTGTGTTGGATTGAGAGGGGAATGGAAAGATTGCAATGAGAGTGTGTGCATTTGATGTACTGTAGGAGTTGAAGCACTGACTAATATGTCAGTGTGTGAGGTCAGTAAGCCAGGATGCTTACTCAGGGTATCATGTCTTTGTTTTCACTTACCAGAACAAACCATTGACAGCTTTGACTTTATGTGAGAGGCCTCACACTGGGTTGCACAACACTCATACAGATGTTTGTTTCTCTTACTATACTTGTGAGGACTGTCCTATTATGATGACCTAGATTTAACCCTAAAAGTAAACCTTTTGGTTCTTTTAGTTTTTTTGTTTTTTTTTAAACAAAAGCTGCAAATTATATATTATAAACTGTGTATGTGTGTGTATATGTGTGTGTGTGTGTATATATATATATATATATATACACACACACACACACACAATATACACAAAATACACAGTATATAATACACACACAGCAGTCTCTAGAGTTTACACAGAATGGTGCGAAAAACAAAAAACACTGAGTGAGCGACACTCAACGCCGTGTTGATGAGAAAAGGTCAGAAGAAAATGGCCAGATTAGTTCAAGTTGCCAAGAAGGATACAATAACTCATATAATCACGCTTTACAACCGTGGTGAGCAGAAAAGAATCTTGGCATGCACAAAATATCGAACCTTGAGGTGGATGAGCTACAACAGTAGAAGACCACATCAGGTTCCTGGCAGCCAAGAACAGCAATCTGAGGCTATCATGGGCACAGACTCACTGAAAATGGACAGGTGAAGACTGGAAAAGGATCAGGTGATTTTTTTTTCTAATCTTCAACTGTCCAGTTTGGGTGAGTCCAATCGAGCATCTGATCGAGCATCTGTGGGATGTGCTGGACAAATAAGTCTGATCCACAGAGGCCCCACCTCGCAACTTACAGGACTTAAAGGATCTGCTGCTGGCTGGGTCAGCAGTGACAGCTCTTTGGACTTCATACTGAGTATTAACAGCAACGTTCCAAATGCAGATGCCACACTTGAAATCAACACTAAATGCAAATGCAACTCTAAATGCAAATGTCACACTTGAAATCAACTCTAGACCTTTTATCTACTTACTCGCTGCAGCCTCAGAAGCACTCTGCTCACACTGCTGACAAAGGACTTTTCTCCAAAACATTCTGTTTCACTGAAACTTTGTGTAATATACTGAATTTTTACCAGCTTTCTATATATAAACTGCAATAACAGGGGTGTGCACATGTCCACACACATCTACACACACACACACACACACACACACAAAGGTCAACATCTGGGTTGTTGACTTAATTTGAGAGAGTGCATAGTTGTATGTGCATAGTTATGTATGACAACAGAGATGTGCATTGATATTCTATTATTTGAAGAGCTTGGTTTAAGTATGTAAATTGTATAAATGTGTGTGTGTGTGTGTGTGTGTTTGTGTTTGTGTATGGTGTCTGCAGGCTTCCAATCAGTATGCTCAATGAATCTACATCTAAATATAAAGCAAATTTAACAAAGCAGATAAGACAGGCATTGCTACCTAACTTACACTAACAAAAGGTTTATACACAATTGGCATTTGAAGACACATGAATGCAATGCCTCAAAATAGAGGCTAAGCTATTTACATCAGACCACAAAAGACATAAAAATCCCACTTTAAGACATGTGTGTGTTATTGTATATTTAAATGGGTAGAGTGGATTAGTGAAGAAGGTATATGCATGAATGAGAATGAATAAATATGCCTATATATATCTATATATATATATATATGTGTGCGTGTGTGTGTGTGTGTGCGTGTGTGTGCGTATGTGTGTGTGTGCGCACGGGTATTGTTGTCATGCTGAGTGCTAGGCCTGGCAAACTGTAATTTGAGATTCGGCCCTCACGTTCCAACCTGCATATTAAGTCTTACAGGATAATGTGCACTTGGCGATGTTAACTCTCGACAACAGTAGCGCAACGCTGTCACAACACTTCAACCAGTGTGAAAGAGCAAGGGGTGGGCACGGGGGGGGGGGGGGAGACACAGACGAGAGCGCTACAGAGAAATGGAGAAGTAGCTACATGAGGATGAAATATATGGAAGAGAGACACCAGTAGGTAAATCAGACAGTAAGATGCTAAAAAGATACATAATTCACATCTTATTTTTTCTATATTCTTTGTTCCTGGCTTGTATTAACGGATGTCAGTAGTATGAAATTCTCTCTTGTTCCCTGTATATGTCTGCTAGGAGTGTTAGGAATATCCACTGGGGAAGATAAATGTGACAGATAAACTTGACATAACTAAATCTTTAAGTGACGTAAGTAATTCTTTCCTTCTTTGTGGTGTCCTTTGTTATCTTATATTTATGTTTTATGTTGTGGAGTAGTTTTATGTTTTATACTGAGAGAGAGAGAGAGAGAATCGTTTTGCACAATTTCTACCTGCAATAAAGTCCATTTGGAATTACAGATCTATTCATTTTTAACTACTTAAACTAATTAAAACTTGAAAACCATTACTAAGAAAATAAATACTAAGAAGTGCAACAGATGAATGAATGAATGAACACTCAGTTTTTGCAACTGCACTATAAATCATACAGTAAGTATTAAACACAACTAGAAGTAGAGGTAGTATTAGTGTAGTTAGCAAAAATACTGGAAATCAACAAATAAAAAGGGTAAGACAAACAAAAAGGGAAGCTACACTAACTGAATTAGGCCAGCCTACTGGGGAAGATCTGAATAAATAAAGATGAGCAGAATTGACAGACACATGCACTAAAGCTTACGAGGAAAGATATATAATGTATATAATTATAAATACATAGAGAAAGAGCAATGAAGTTTGGGGCAGAGGAAAAGGCTGGGTGTGGGCTGGATTTGTTCTTAGAGCTCCCATGCAAATGGAAGTGCTGTGGTCATGTTAACGAGGATGGCATTTCAAACTGTTTGGCCCATTACTTATTAATGTTCTGACCGTGGCATGGATGTTGATGCCAGACAGGCTGGTCTGAATATTTCAGAAACTGTTGATCTCCTGGGATTTTCACACACAACATTCATTTGAGTTTACACAGAATGGTGCAAAAAACAAAAATAACATCCAGTGAATGGCAGTTCTGCGGGTGGAAACACCTTGTTGAAAAGAGAGGTCAGAGGAGAATGGCCATACTGTTTCAAGCTGACTGGAAAGCTACAGTAACACAAATAACCACTCTTTACAACTGCAGTGAGCAGAAAAGCATCTCAGAACACAGAAACACATGGAACCTTGAGGTGGATGAGCTATGACAGCAGAAGACCACATCAGGTCCCACTCCTCTCAGCAAAGAACAGGAATCTGAGGCTACAGTCGGCATAGGTTCACCGAATTTGGGCAGTTTAAGATTGTAAAAACATTGCCTGGACTTTTTCTGAGCTTCACCTGCCCAGTTTTGGTGAGCCTGTACCCACCGTAGCCTCAGATTCCTGTTAATTGTATTTTGGATCCTCAAAAATAATGGCATAGCTCAGATATATGGAGAAATGATCCATGGGCAGCAAAATCCACCATGACACCAAAATTAGGGGAATTAATGTAGTCATTGGTTAATGCTAAGAGACAGAGAGATAGTATATGTTTACATAAGTCTGGGGGTAAGGCACATGAAAACCATGTTCCATCTTCTTCAAATTTCATAGAGTACAGTGGAGTGCAATCACAATTCAGCAACATAAACAGTTCAGTCGGAGGTCCCGGCATCCTAAACTAAGCAGGACCCCATATGAACCAATAACATTTAATATCACTTATCCTGATTCACAGACATGCTAGCCTTTCCTAGCCTTTCCAACTAAGATACTTAATCTTAGTTTAAATATTAAGACTTACACTGTTATCAGTATTGTAGACCTTTAAATGGTATATTTTTTATATCATACATGTTGTATACATGCATGGTCAAGTTATTTTAGGCATTGGCTACCCTAACATTCCCATGGCACACGAAAATCAACCACCCACTATTCCCACTCACACACACATACACACACACACACACACACAGAGAGAGAGAGAGAGAGAGAGAGAGAGATTAATACACTCACACTTTTTAATACACTGACTCACATTGTTACCTACAATGATCATAGGCTATTGGTCAAAATAATGTTTTACAAGCTGCTGGATATAGCACTGTGTTAATTGTTTGCTTGTGTTCATACTTGGAATAAATATTGATTGATAATAACTGTTCATTGGTGTACATCCGTGTACAAAGCTCCACAGAATGACGCTGGCTCCAAACCTCTCCCCTTCCCTGTTTCAACCCTTGTTATATTAGCAGCACTTTAAGAACTAAATGTATAATAAAACTTACAAGTAATCTGTATCTAAATAATATAAATAATTCCTGCTTCTTTCGGTCCTTTTTCTGGCCAACAGGAATTAGCCTGTGACATACAAAAGGACATCACCTCCTAGCAATAAACCCACACCCCCCTCTCACCATCTGCCCATTTATGAATCTAATTCCCTTCAGAATCAAAGTGGTTGCTGAGATGAGCGTTCAATAGTGAGGCCGCACAGCTAATGAAAGATGCCTTTTGCGCTCTGATATTAACAAAATCGTTGTATCAGTGTTTTGGGACAAACAGTGCACATTTAAGGACATCTGTCACATCTCAAGACCTCCCTGGATAGCTCTCCTCTAATCCTCCTCCTCTCTCTCCGAGCCTGAAGTTAAAAGTCGTGACCGGTCAAGGGTGTGTGCTTTCATTTCTCTACCATTGACCCTTTATTTCCTCTTCTGTTTATCCTCATTATCAGCCTACTCTTACTCTTTACTCATCTTCTTTCTCTTTCTGCCAGTGGTTGTAGGAGGTTGGGTTAGTGGAGGACTAATGTGCTCATTAAAAAAGCATGCTTCAGTGTCAAATGCCAGCTGCCAATCCCCGTCCCCCTCCCGCATGTAAATGTGGCACCCCAATATTTTTATTCCAGAACAACTGAAAAAAGACAAGAAACACAGCAATACCCTCAAAGGGGAATGAGAAATCTTGCACTTCATTCACACTTCTAGTAGTGGTTAAAGGCTTGTTCTACATACAGCAACCGTAAATAGAATGGCCATAAATATTCAAGGGGCACAATTTGGAAGGTGGTGGTGGGTGTGGGTGAAGGGGGGCAGAGGACAAGAGGAAAAGACGAAGCACAAGTATAGAAGGCAGATGCCAGAAGATTGGAGGGACAAGACGGATGTGGAGAATAAGGATGGCACAGGAAACAGACAGACTAAATGGAAAAGTTATAGGCACCCTTTCATATCCACTCTCTTACTGTGCACATGTGTGTGTTAGTATTATGTAGATGTATGTGTAACTGTATTGTTTTCTACTGTCAGTTCCATGTCACAGCTACCTTGTGTTCTGGACCAAAACACAATACTGGGAAGCTCTTCTGCCCCACTGAATAAGGCATATGCCCTTAAGGAATCATTCTCTTAGTCCAGAACAAGATATGCTGCTTGATAGTCCATCAGAGCTACAGAGAGAATGAGTGGTGTGAAAGAAGTGATGGTCTGAATGAATACAGGAAGCTAGGGCAGATGTGAAATGGAAAGATTCTTATGTTTGACTGATGTAGGGGAAAATAAAAGAATGAATGTTGACTGAGAGAAAGATATAGTCTGACCTTGCAGAACAACAAATTGTTGCAAACTGAAAGCTATAAGGGGGATTAATCCAATACCCATAAATGTAGTGCTCAGCGTGAATATATTGTCATGGTGCAGAGTTGACAATGAGACTTTTAAAAGGGTTTACTTCTTTTCAATATATTGTAATATTTTTATATTAGGATGCAAAGTTAAACCCTTTACTTAAAATCAGAAGACTCAAGCATTATTTATATCAAAAAGTTGATCTACTGCCTAAATGTGATGCATACACTGGAGATTTCAAGCAACTTTTTTTTTTTTTTAAACTTATTTGTCACAAAGGGAAAAACACATAACTGCTGGTGATCTGCATAAAAGCATGAAATATATTATCTATGCAGCAATGATTTTTGTTTTGATTCTAAAAGTGTATTTTGATAATTAAATTGACGAAAAGGAGAAAGAAACAAAGAACCACACACTAAACTTTGTTCTTCTAAAGAAACACAATAGAAAGAGCCAACATTGTCTGTCGAATTAGGAAAGAATAGTAAAATATTTCTGATTTTCTGTTTAATCCATTAATGAATAATTGAAGACTGTTTTAACTAAAACACTGTGTGTGTGTGTGTGTGTGTGTGTGTCTGTGTTACGTAGTGTTAAACTTGGCAGACAGTGATTGATATTGGCTTGGTTGGTGAGTTTGACAGGAAAGCCAGACTATTTGTATAGATTGTATTACACACACATGCACACACGCAGGCTGTTCCCACACCAATCAATGCAGAGTCTCTCCAAGGAGAATCTGCCTTTGTCTACTCCCACACTATAGTGAGAGTGCCAAAATATTACTCTCTGAGGACTGTAAGTATGCTGTAAGGTACATCTCATCATCTTTCCATTTAAGACGTAAAGGTAGTAGTTGGGGGGGGGGGGGGGGGGGGGGGGGGGGGGGGGGGGGGGGGGGGGGGGGGGGGCAGCATTAAAGGACATTATTGATTATATGAATTCTTTAATTCTCCATTTCTTCCTGGTTGAGTTGCAACATTTGTGAGGTTCATAAACTGTTTAGAAACAGAAATCAGAACACAAAAGGATTTTTATACAAATGACTACAAAATAAATATAAATTTGTACAAAAATGTATATAGTATTTTGTAGGATAATAGAAAAATAGTATTTTAAATAGTATACATTTCTAATATACTGCCCATCCTTGACTTCATGAATCATCAATATACATCTATTTACAATATAAGCTACTGCCAGATCCTTCACTATTTTGATCATTACTGTACATCTCTTTTGTAAATATATGGGAGCCTGAGATCCAAGTTTTAAAGTGATTGGGCAAGCTGTTTTAGATCTTTAAAAAGAATGAACCCTCTAAGTGTGAAATATCATGTTTACTGTTTCCTGGCCCATATTCTAATAAGGAAGTGCAGTAGAACAAAAGAAAGAGGGGGAAAATGTGAGTAGCACTATGGAGACAGATGTTGTAGCGAAAGAGAGAGAAGGAGTGAGAGGGAGAGTGACATTGTACCCAAACCTTCCCTGCACCACTGTCTCTTCTGCATCAGTGCCCTGTGCTCTGCCCCAATTTACCCAATGTCACTATAATCAGTAAACAGCTGAGGGAAACAGGGGGAGGGGATAAAAGGAGAGCAGAACGGAACAGAGAGCATAGAAAGAGAGATTCACTGAAAGAAAAATTCCTTAAAAATGCTACATGCTGATAAAGGTAATATACACGTTATGTAAGTTATGTTCCTAATTTAAAGTTATATAGACAGGTTTCAAAGACTGAAATAATATAAATACAGGATAAGACATAAGAAATATGATTACAAAGTTATCAAATTCTGATTTCTGATTTTCTAATTCATCCAGCAATTACAACACAATTTTCCTACAAATCTTTTAGGTGAAACTTCCTGTTTGACGTTGACATCTGACATTCCAAAATGCACACGTTCACAGAATGGGTCATTTTGAGGTAAATGAGCGAGAGAGAGAGAGAGAGAGAGAGAGAGAGAGAGAAGCATATAAAAAATGTTGATTAGGTGTAGTGTCACTCACTGAGGACTGTCCTATCTCCTGTGGCAATCATTATCCTGTCACATCTACTGCAAATGGAAATATGTTTTAGTATAGAATTGTGTAGAAAGCTGTAGCACTGTGCTGTAGTGCTTTGGTTAATATTAAAGTAGCAAGAGAGCAGAAGACAAAAGAAGATGTTATAGGAAGGAAGATATGAAAATGTGACGAAAAGAATGAAGAGGGAAAGAAATGGGAGAGGAATTGAGAAAAGGGCAGCTTCATAATTTATGAGCCATGCACCATGTGTCTGGTAACATCTGCTGTGGCATGGCTAATGTGTGTTCCCCTTTCCCCTCCTCACTCACACACACACACACACACATTTGATCAGACAGTAATTATGGGTGTGTATGTGTGTGTGTATATAACATGTACATATATTTATTTACACACACATATATATATATACATATTATATATTATATATATACATACACATATATACACACACACACACACATATATGTATATATATATGTATAAATAACAACATGTGAGTGTTTGTGTGTAGTGTGTGTGAAAGAGAGAGTGCAGTGGAGCTGATTCCCCTGAAATAAAGGCATTAACATACCTATAAATCAACATAATCAGAGACCTCCTCCCCCACCACAATCTCTACATCTCACCAGCATGAGGCTTTGACAGACCTGCTCACAAATTAAACAGCCAGTATAGACTTAAATGTGACAGTATAGACTTCACATCAGGATGCACAGTATAATTTTAAAAGATTCATATTTTAGATCCAAATGTCTAAATTCTTATATCTGAATTGAAATACATCAAATTATAGTAATAGATATATACAGATTGTGGTGATTGTGCCTATAAAGATAAATGGTACCTGTTGTGTTTATAGCTGCTGCTTGAGGAGCCGTTATTAGAGAGCTCTATTCACCACTGTGTTTTAACATTGTGGTCTGCATTATGTACAGTTTGTACAGTTTGTACAGTTTGCATATTCTCCACTCTGCCCTTCGAAAACAAAAGTTTTATTTTACGGAAGTGTGTAATGTTATAACTCCACGTCTCTCTTAAGCTTTAGCTGTAATGTATGTGATGGCTTTAATGTGCACCATCCTTATTATATTGTGTACCACAGTGGCATTGAATTCTTGAATATGATTGACCAGCAGGTTTTGATTAATTTTCTGTAACAGTAGCTTTTACAATAGTGCCGGTTATCGTTTCCATAGTAACATCTCATTCACAGGGACTTGTATGGGGATCCATCTACATAATCTAAGAGTAATAATAAACAGAATGAAAAATATGCTATTGACAAAGATATATAATAGTTAATTGGGTGAAGTTTTCTGTACGGAGATATTTATTTAACATTTACAGAGTCTCAGGTGTTTTCCGCCACAAGCAAGTCTTCAACACAGAGGATGCCGCACCTTGCAGTTTCTGCGTAACATGATGAGCTGCGTTTTTTTGTTGTTGTTGTCATTAATTTCAAGAATGAGAAAAAAAGACTAGTGAGGGAATGACGGTGTATAGCTATTATAACAAGTACATGTCATTCTTTAATAAATTTAAATAAAATTATAATAATTGGCAAATTGCTGTGTTATAAGAGTAATAAACACACTGGCTCATGCTGCTATTGGAAAATAATCACCTTTGGGGTGGTAACAGTAACTCTGCTTCACATGGGCTCACTCCAGTATTGATTATTTTCCTATAACAGCATGCCCTATAATTATTGTTATCCTTTAATTGTTTGATTTGCACGCAGAGAGCTGTACTGAAACCAAATTCCACCACTGTGATTACATGGAAATAAAGAACCTTGAATTTCCTATGTTGTATTCATGTAGTATGTTTGTGTGTAGAGATACACAGTATTTGATCAAAATAGATAGATAGATAGATAGATAGAGTATTTCATGATCTTGTTTATGCCATTGTACATGCTTTCCTTACCCCACGGATGTGTGTTTTGGCTTATGCACATCTGACATTCAGCTCATTTTTTTTTTTAGCACACAATGATTACTGGAGCATAGAGATCTCCTCTAAGGAGGCAATTTTTTTTTGACCTAACATATTATTTTATTGTGAGCACCAGTGTTTCATAGTGTGCTAGCAATTATGCAGTAAGGGAGAAAAAATAAGAGGCAGCAAGAGCATGAATAGGCATGACGAGTGAGGTAAGGGAGGCACGGAAAAATGTGACAGTGTTGTGACAGAGTGAAGGAGAGAGAAGTGTGTGTGTGTATGCGTATGTGTATGTGTGAGTGTGTATGTATGCACACTGATGGGTTGGATCCATATCCCCGGCTCTAGAACACATTAGCTGCATTAAGTGAGCTGACAGGTTCCTCCTTATTACCCAGCCTTGTGGCACAGACTGTACATAGTGACCTGACAACCACACACACACACACACACACACACACACACACAAACACACACACACAGAGGCAGCCTATCTGTGCCTGACAACTGTGTGGGTTACACACACATGCAACATTTCATTTTTTTGCAAGCATATCTGCAAACAAACATTGAGCTAAGTTTTATACTCCATTAAAATAGATATCTGATTTACTCAAAAGCAGAACTTGTGTGTTTCCTAATACAGACCAATAATATATGTTCTGTGCATGATTTGCGTGTATCATGTCCTCTTCCTGCATTATTGATTGTCTGCGGTAAATGGTTAAAGGCCGTCTGCTGTCTACACCCTTCAATTATTCACCCTCAACATCAACCTTCTTCCATGGACAAAACCACACACACACGGAAAAACACACACAGTAGGGGTTGCACAGATTAGTGGACCAGTCGAGTAATACATTTACTAGTCTCCGCTGTGGGGAGCTGTGGACTAGATGGGAGGTGGAAGAAAACACTTATTTCACTTTGTATGAAGTGTGGAGGTGTGCATGGGACTGTTTTTAATCCTGTTTCTGCCCACTCCCAAATGAATTCTGATCAATGCCATCTGTTCCCACAGTTTTTATTTGTTGTCCTTTAAAGATAGATAAAATTTATCTAAGTAAAATGCTTTCAGGTGGCACAGTTAGACAGTGGCTTCATTGCAGGATGCCCAGTTCACTCCTGAGCTCAGGTTACTGTCATGTGGGTTTTCTTCAGCGTTTCCACTTACTTTCAACCTCCCAAACACATGCCAGGAGGAGGATTGGCTATGCTAAATTGCCCCTAGGTGTGAATGTGTGTGTGTGTATGTGTGTGTGTGTGTGCGTGTGTGTTCGTGTATGTATGGTGCCCTGCAATGGACTGGCACCCCAGGGTGTATTCCTGCATCATACCCAGTGTTTCCAGGATAGGCTCTGGATCTACTGCATCCCTGACCAACATAAAGCAGTTACTGAAGATGAATGAAAATAATTAATTATTTAATTCACAGAGAGATCGTGAATTCTGACATTAAAGACTATATATGCACAGTCTCTCATAACTACCAGTTGGATAAACAGTTTTATTTTGGGAAACTGAAATGTAGTTAACGATTGTTCGAAGCAGAATTTAAACTGTATTTGTAATATTATTATGATATTGCAATACATAACAAAGATGGAGATCATGACTCTGCGAAACTGAGATTAAACAGCGCTGATAATACAATGCTGCGGTAAACGACTAAGAACTACTAAAGTAAATTACTAAGAAAGTTACTATTACTATTCATATGGGTTGAATATATATATATATATATATATATATATACTTACATAGGTAATGTTCAGTTGGATAAAATGGTTTAGCTTTTAGATATTGAGGACTGTGAGAAGAATGACTATGGTGATTACATAAATAAAAGATATTGTGGTTGAATGCACTGATGATTATAGAATTAAAAAAAAACCTTATATCCAGTTGTGTCTATTAGAATTGATTTTTTTTTTACCTATTACAGTAAAGAAACATGAATGTTCTAATTTAGATGTGTATTTAAAATTAGATGATGATAATGCATTACATTAAAAGTCAAATTGTTTTCTTAATATCCAGTATATATACAGTGCAGGAGCTAGGATGTCTAGGAACTAGGGATGTAACAGAATACAAACACATTATTTCAGATTGAATAGATAATGTGTTCTAAACATGTAGAAATACATATAATTAAGAGGCGCACTATCATCCCATCAGGACAGGGATTCCGTGGGACGTAGCAAAAAAATGTTGCACCTATGGGAGGATTTTACTTTCATGCAATGCAGGCTCCTGTGAAGTAGAACTGTCAGAGCCAGAATTCCTAGACCATGTTGACAGTGCTGCCATTTCTACCTCTGGGTTTTTCCAGTGTTTTCCAGGGTTTCCTGAGGTGTAGGGTTCAGAAATAAATAATAATAAAAAAAAAACCTTCCAATTCAGATAGAGGCATTGCATTACACTCCTACTAGGAACTAACCATCCACTTAAACTTTCTAATTCTTTACTCTCCATGCAGATGCAAGCACTAATGCTAATCCTAGCTACCATTTTAATTTGCTTTTTTGACTTTTGTTATATGGAGGTGAAGAAGTAAGAGAGGTCTGTCCTATCTCTGACCCATATTGTCTTTTTGTATGTGTCTACAAGAGGATTGTTCTTCATCCTTGTTCCCCCTTTTGGTCCAAGTATTAAAGGACATAAAGCAAAAAACAAGAGGGGGTAGTGTGGTTTAGTGAAGACATTTTTCGTTAAATGCGATTTCTCTCCACTGTTAACAGTAATCTCCTCCAGCAGACCCATCTTTATCCAAATGAAGAAAGAATAGAAGAGAAAGAGGGAAAACCATCTTATCCAAATCCAATTGCTGCTGGAAGAAGAGAGCGAGTGCACAAAAGGAGGGAGGAGAAGTAGGAGGAGAAGAGCTTGTAATTTGTCTGAGGGATTACATAGAGAGCTGGCAGAACTCACAGGCTGCCTCTTTCAGAATAGGTGCATGTGTCTGTGTGTATGCACACATGCTTAACGGAATATGAGGATGTTGGATGGGACCTCTAGGTGTGTGTGTGTTTGTGTGTGTACTGTATTACAACTCAGCTTACACTGTTTATGTTGTTATATAAAAGATTTCATTTCACATTTCAACATACTAGTTGACACGCTCCATTTTCTATTTGCCCTTTAACCTGACCAAATTACACCATGCCATTTCAAGAGCATTCAGAAGAGAGACTTTCTGACCCCCATTTCGCTCCCTCTATCTGCTCTGGACGTAACAGACAGTGACAGAGCCAATTAGGTAGTGTGGCAGCAGCCACTACCAGGCACATACTCACCCAGAGAGCGAGAGTGAGAGAGAGCGAGAGAGAGCGAGAGAGAGCGAGCTAGAGAGAGAGAGAGAGAGAGAGAGAGGATCAGGCTAGGCTAGGCTGGAGGCCAAGTTTTATGTGCCATCCTTAGATTTGATGTGAGAGAGGGCAGTACACAGAGATTCAGACACGGAAAAACACACTCAGTGAAAGGCTAAAAGAAAGGGACAGATGGCCAGATATGTGTCAAGCTGAAGTATGTCAATGTCTGTGTGTGTGTGTCTGTGAGTGACAGTGATACAAAGAAGCCTGTCTCATGCTGCCTATAGCGCTCTACTCATAGTGCACTTTACATTGACAAAGAGCATATGCTTCATGAGCAACACACACACACACACACACAAAATGCGAGGTACTGTCCTGGATTGAAGAACACATTACAGCACTAAGCTGATTAGCTGATTACTGTCAGTCACCCTGCCCTTCACAATTAGGCCACCTTCCTCCTTCCTCTTATTCATTTCCCATAATTCCTCTGATATTTCTATCTCAGTTCTTATTTCTGTCCGTCTTCTCTGTCCTCCACTACTCTGTCCAGCTGGCTCCTCTGGCTGTTCTCCAGTGGTTTGGTCCAGCTGGAATACACAGGCCAAACGTCAAAATTTACAAAAGCATAATAGGCAGAATAAGTTTTAGTTGCTATGAGGGTAATCTTTTTACTTTCCAGATCAGGGTGTCCAATCTCATCTGAAAAATAATCTGTGTGCCTGCAGATTTTTGTTCCAAGCAAGCAGGAGACACACCAGATATCACCTCTTTTATCAGATGATCTTGGCCTTCAGTCAACTATCAGGTGTGGCTCCTGCTCAGTTGGAATGAAACCCTGCAGCCACACTGGCCCTTTGTGGATATGACTGGACACTTCTGCTCCAGATGTTTAAGTGTGTCTCTACTTCCCCAGATTTTGTTTCCAAAGATTTTGCACAGCAAAACTAAATAGTGCAATATGTTAAAAGGTTGTCTAGGCTACAATCACAAAATACACCATAAACCATTACTATATTACATATAATAGTCACATGTTAAATATAGCATATGAAATAATAATTACATCACAAAATTAGAAATTAAATAGATTTCTAAATGTTGTATGCATGCCACCCTGCAGCAACAGTTAATATGATTATGAATTCTCTGTCTGCACAATAGGAAATGCACCCACACATCTCGATCCACAGGTGATGCCTTTACTAAAACAATGAGCTTTAAGTGGTTTCCTCTGTTTTTCCCAGTTTTGATTTAACCTTAGTCTAAGAGCAACAGAAAAATAGAGGTAAAGAAAAAAGAGAAAGAGCTAAAAGAAGAGACTGGTACATCCCACAGCAGCACTTAAAAAAATGTATTATTGATGACAAGACAAAGTGATACATTTATCATCCACAGAGAGAGAGAGAGAGAGAGAGAGAGAGAGAGAGAGAGAGAGATAAGCTACCCAAATATTTTGAGATACAGGAATACTACATCACCTCCACATTGTCTTGAGTATTGAGGTCTATATGAGACTACATTTACTCTCCCACCTCTTCACAAAAATTGTCAGATGTAAAAAGGGGCTGGGTGAGAAAGGGGTTATTAAGAGGGGAAAAAATAAATACATTATTAAGAGGTGAAAAAATACATTATTAAGAGTTAAGTGTGGTTAAGTTGCAACAATATCCAATCACATCAGCTCCTCTCTGCTCCTTTAAGAACTGCGTGTGAGCAGTGCAGCATAGTGATGTTTTTATAAAGACAAATTACGCGGTTATGGATTTCATCTCGTTTGTTATTGGTAGAAATATTCAGCTGGCTCAAAAGAAAATTGTAACACAGTGCAAATAGGAGGAAATGAGTTAAACCCAACCAAAATAGCAATACACCAACATTAACAAGAAAAGTATATAAGGCACTCCGAGATTAATTCAGTTCAATTCATTTCAATTCAATTTTCTTTCTATAGCATTTTAAACAATGAACATTGTCAGTAAAGCAGCTTTACAGAAATAAATACATTCAGGATATAAAGTTTAAATTGAAAAATTTATCCCTAATGAGTGAGCCAGAGGTGACGGTGGTGAGGAAAAACTCCCTGAGACGATATGAGGAAGAAACCTCGAGAGGATCCAGACTCAAGAGGGAACCCATCCTCATCTGGGTGCAACGGATAGTGCAGTTATAAATAAATCCCTTCTATCACTGAGTACTACATGGACAAATAGTGCAAATGTGTAAACAGCTTATGAATATAAGCATCAGAGTCATTTCTGAATTCATTATAGTTTTAACTTAATAAAATCTATTGTATCAACAGAAGTTATTAACTGTTCAATGATGGAGACTTGAGTGCAAACTGTTCTTAGCAATTGCTGTCCTAAAGCTATCCAAAGAACATCCACAGCCATCTTTATGGTTTCTAAGTGGAAACATCCACAGTAATCTCATGGTGATCTTTAGGCTTTCAATCTGGGAATCCATCCTCAGCAGCAGCGAGTGATTTTCAGGTGATGAGAACTCCAAACAGACGTACGGTTAAGGTTTCATGTAAGGTTATATGGGAGCGCTTTTTTTTTTCATTCAAATGATAATAGAGAATCAGTTAGTGTTAATAGTCAAAAATGATCAAATGTAGTACCTCATTATGCAATTTGAGACATAGAACTACAAGATGTCCCAAAAGTCTCCATACATATGCGGAAATTAACACTTTTTAGCAAAATGTGTTCCAAGATTTTTATACTTACTTTATATTTTTTTCAGATAGCCTCTAAGAATGCAATTAGAAAAAAAGAAGAAGGCATTGAAATCATTCTCATGGCTTGATTGGGAAGCTGTTGCAAGGTTGAGATGGACTTTAATAAGAAACCACACTGTGAAATCACACACCACACTGTCGCCAAACTGGGAGCCAAAGTTGGGAGAGACGACTCCGTGTGTGTTTACAAAGAAATGAGAATCATGTAGAGGATGTTTTATAAATAAAATTACATTTTGCTAAAAAGTGTTAATTTCCCCTCTGTATGAAGACCTTTGAGACCCCGTGCATTATGTTCACACTGCTGCAGGCACTGTCACATCGCGCTATACTACTGCCCCGTCTATTTATCATGGTATTGCACCACGAACACATCACGTAAATTTTTTTTTTCCGCATGTGCATAATCAAAGCACTGAATGAACGCTGGATGCATGAGGCAGCCATCTTGCATAAGCTTAAGTTCCTGTAGTGCCCTGAAGTTTGCTCCTAGAGCCATACAAGAAGTTTCAACTTTTAACAGCAAGTTTTCATTTATCCCTTGTGTCTGAGAAGCAGGCATAGAATGAGTGACAATGTGTGTGTGTGTGGGCATGTTTTTATCTCTTGATGGGGAACAAATGTCCCCAAAAGGATAGGAATATCTGACAATTTTTACCTTTTGGGTCTCTCTCTATGGAGAACTCTCTGAGCAGGCTGAGTGTTTCTGTCCTTATCACCTCTGTATATTTCAGTCACTGTAAGTCTTTAACGTATTGATTTACAGAATGTCGGTCATTCTCTCTCTCTCTCTCTCTCTCTCTCTCTCTCTCTCTCTCTCTCTCTCTGTGTGTGTGTGTGTGTGTGTGTGTGTTTATACTATGGTCTGTTTGGGGGATAAGTACTCGATAACAGCTGACACTGCCCTGCCCCCTGCTTTACACACACAAAAGGCCTGTGATTCTATTATTGTTTGACTGCTGCACCTCCCACTCATGCATACACACCCACTCACTTGGACCCCTAGAACCAACATAATCACCACTATTGTGGCAGAGACACACACTCTGACAGGACCACAAAGGCACACGTGCTCTGACACACACATGGTACAATAACACACAAGCCCTTGACAACGACCCAGACTCAAGTAACAGGCATTAACAGAGAACTACCCAATCATACACACACACACACACACACACACACACAAACCAGTTGCTCGTTCATATAATATGTATGTATGAGCATAAAGGAGATATGCAACAAATTAAAGCATGTCTTGCTTGTTGACAGTAGGAATATTCTTGTCCACTTATTAACTGTTTAAAACATTTCTAATGTGTCTTTTGCTCCTTGATGATCTGCCCACTGAAGCCATACAACTCCCCTTACCCCATTCAGTCATCATGGGTCAGCTGTAAGTGGCAGCCTGTGCTCAGTTGTCCTGTTTCTTAATTAAACATTTATGTGTTTTATGTGTATCTGATCAAGTACTCAAACTGTAGTAAAACTGCTGAGGCTGCAGAAGTGGCACTATGTAGAGGGACAGAGGAACATCCTGACAGTGGTGGTGGTGATGAGGGTGAGGGGTGGTTAAGTGGAAGAGTGGTGTCTGGAGCTGTCTTTACATGACTGCACACAACCGCAGATAAATGTGGCTATTAATGTGGGCTCTCTCTCTCTCTCTCTCTCTCTCTCTCTCTCTCTCTCTCTCCCTCAATCAGTTTTGAGCAAGATATACAGAGACCACACAATCAAAGGCACACAACTGAAAGTCTGAAAGCACAATCTCTCTCTCTCTCATTCATATATTTTATATATATATATAATGTGTGTGTGTATGTGTGTGTGTGTGTGTACTGTCATGGGAAGATCTTTCGATACACTGTTTAGTCATATTATTGGTACTGATGGGAGGGAAGTGTGAGTGTGTGTGGGTGAGAAAGAGAGAGAGGGTGGAGGTGAGTACCCTGTGTGTGTGTGTGTGTGTGTGCGTGTGTGTTTAATTGTTTAATAGGCTGAGAACACACACATGTACCCCTGGGGCTCACTCCTGAAGGCTAAGAGCAGAGCAGATCGATCAGCTACACCACCCGTAACTGACACTCTCACACACACACACACACACACACACACACACACACTCTCTCTATCTCTCTCTATCTCTCTCTCTTTCACACACACACACACAACGGCAGCAAAAATAGTTACTACCACTCTCAGAGGTACTTTAGGATAAGTATATCAGTGACAAAATGGAGGACGATCTTCCCACTAGACTAGACACTATATCACTGTGTGTGTGTGTGTGTATACGTGTTTTTTTACAGAGAGAGATACAGGAAGAGAGAACCTTTAGTTGCTGTAGCCATGTGGCCTTAGCCATCTGTTGACACGGTCTAATTTAATTATAATTTTGCAAGAGGTCTCCAGTATTAATGAAATAGACTGCAGACATAAAGAGCGCACACACCTGCCTTCTACACTGAGAAAAATTACCTTGTTACAAGTGAAAATATCTTAAATATAGACAATTTTCTAGGTTTTTTTTTTTTTTTCATTTCAATTTTCAACGAGTTCATCGTAAAACAAAAATAAGATTGAATAGATTCTATTGAATAAGAATGAATTTTGCAGTTTATCCATCCCTCCCTTCCTTCCCTACTACATGGCTGTGTTCTATTGTTTTAGAATGGTAAGCATGCAGTATGTGCTCCCCTCCCTCCCTCCCTCCCTCTCTCACACACACACACACACACACACACACAGAGAGAGAGAGAGAGAGAGAGAGAGAGGTGCATTCATTATTTACATCAATCTGTACTGGATTATTAATGCTAAAAGCAATCAGGCAATGCTTCATTAAATTAACTGGAGATACAGAAAGAGAGAGAGAGAGAGAGAGAGAGAGAGAGAGAGAGAGAGAGGGAGAGGGAGAGAGAGAGGAAGACGACATACAGTGTTAAAAGACCCTAAAATTAGTGAAGCTAAAATGCCTCCATTAAGGGTTCCATCCTCTTTCCTCCCACTCTCCCTCCATTCTGCACACCTCACTCACTCCCATTAAAATCTGCTGTTTTGGCTGCATGCTCACTGAAGTTGTTTTTTTTCCCCATCGCACAAATATGCAGTTTTCTTCTGTTCCTCATTCTTAAGTGTCTATTCAAAATTTTAACATCCTCTGGCCTCAAGCCCTGTTTGTGTCCTTTTACCACTCGTTACTCTTTTTTCTTCTGTCCTTATCTCTGCTTCTTTTCTTCCCTCCTCTTATCTTCTGTTGTATGTTATTGGGCCCTCCTCTGCCACCTTGTAGACATGACAGTAATTGGACTCCTTTATAAAAAATCATAAAATGTACCAAATTACACACACGAGTACAAATCCAAAACACAAAGTGAGGCAGCACCACAGCACATGCATGTAAAGGCACTCTCTTCTATCAGTGGGTAAATGCACTTATAGGATAAAAACATTTTATTTCTTTGATGATATACACTGATGATGCTTATGTTACTTATCCTGTCATGTTATCAGGACAGGGGTATTAATTAATTGTGTGTGTGTGTGTGTGTGTGTTCCTCTGTCTGCCCCTCTCTCTGCCATGTGGATGTAACACAATAATATGCACTTAAGCCTGTGTCTCACATCACTCTATGTTTCAATGCAGTCCAGGTTTTTGATCATGCTCATTGTGGCTGTGAGTCAGTATGTGATTTGGAAGTACAAAGTGGGGACAAATTCACTGAAACTGGACAGTTAAAGTTGGAAAAATGCATTTTTCCATTCTGCAGCTATTGAGTTTCAGTGAGCCTGTGCCCACTTTAGCCTCAGATTCCCAATCAAAACTGTCAGACACTCCTATCATTATGGGGATATTTGTTCCCATAAAAAGATAAAAACTTCACACACACACACACACACACACACACACAGCTATTCCAGGTTCAAAGGTGTCCATGTGAATTATTTGGATAGCATGCCCTTAATTAGAGGGACACTAGTTTTATAACAACAGTCTGAATACTACAAAGACACAGAGAAAGGGAGAGATAGAAAGATAGAGACATTGAGAAATACTGAAAGAAAGAGGGAGAATTATCCTAGCTATACATAATCTTCGATGTGTTTGCACGTTTTCTATGTTTTTATATTTTTGTTGCTCTTTTTTTTTTTTTTATTTATTATTTCTTTATTTTAATACTGTGGAAGTATCATGTATTATGTATCATGTTACACACACACACACACACACACACACCACACTCCTGCCAATCACTCTGGGTACATTTAGTGATCATGAACAGTGTATACGTGACTAGATCGTAATCATACCCATTCCCCACACACACACACACCTATAAACATGGGCCCATCTCAATTTAATCACCCTTACCTTTACAGACCTTCATCTGCCTTGCTATTACAGAGGTGACCGATGGCCTTTTCATCACCAAACAGGTTGTATATTAGATCTTGTTAAAGGAGCCACCATTTCTACTCAGTGGGAAACTACTGTAAGTGACCCATAATCATGTCCAGTGCAGATCATAGTGAGTTTTTATGGTTCAAGGGACTTGACACAAGTGCTTCAGCTTCTCACCTTCCTAAACTGGTTTCTCACACACAGATCTTAAGTGTTTTTATTGTTAATCCCATATTAAACATCTCTTGTAATGCTGTGTTGTGCTCTGTGTGGTGTACTGAATGGCTGAAATGTTCTGCAGGAGGCCTTGGACCAGATATTTACAGCTGAAATACCTCCAAGGCTGAAGACTGATCACGAATAGGGGATGAAGATTTCATACATTTTGTATTTTTATATTTTATAGACTGCATAAAGAAAAAAAAATGTGATGGCAAGTGATCATAATGCAATTCCTTCCACTTACAATTCTTTAAAAAACATGGCAAACAGATATGCACCCATTTTGCATATGTGCACAAGGGCCTCTTGACTCCTCCTGACTGATGTCTAGTAAAAAAAATTCTCCTTTGTGAGAGAGAGAGAGAGAGAGAGAGAGAGAGAGAGAGAAATATCGGCTGCCATCTGCCAGAACCTGGGGCTGTACTTGCCCCACTGCCCGTGATTTTTTCTCTTCTCTTCTCTCTCTCTCTCTCTCTCTCTCTCTCTCTCTCTCTCTCTCTCTCTCTCTCGCTCCTTTCTCAGAAAGAGATTTAAACATCCATACACATGATCAGCACATTCTGTTTCAAAAGTTGTCAAATTAGGGTAAAGCTGATGAATTGCAGCTACAGTTGACAAAGACTGCACATGGAGGGGGAGAGGGAGAGAGAGAGAGAGAGAGAGAGAGAGGGAGTTCACTGGGAGTGAAAGGGAGAGCACTGAACCACATGAGTGAGCAGACATGAATCAAGTCAGGAAGTGACATAAGAGACATGACATAAGAACAGGATGCATGAATGTACACATGTAGCTCTTTACCAGCACAATACACATATGTACTCACATGCACTCTCTCTCTCTCTCTCTCTCTCTCTCTCTCTCTCTCACTCACACACACACACACACACACACACACACACACACACAAACCTGACTGACCTGAATGAATTTGGGGAGCTAGTTAGAGCAGAATCAAAACAGAGAGAAAATAAAAATTCAGTATGACTGAAATAAGGATAAAGAAAAAGATGAATGCAGATTGAGGGAGAGAAATAATCTGACCTGGCAGAAGAAAAAATGTTACAAACTGAAGACTGTAATTGATTAATCCAATACTCATAAATGTAGTGCTCAGCATAAATATGCCATCATCGTGAGAGTTAAGTGCTAGACTTCTAATTATAAAAAGGTTTATTTATTTTCAATACAGTGTAATATTTTTATATTGTAGCAGAAATTAAGGCTCAAACATTACTTATATAAAAAAGCAACGAAAAGCATTTCGAGTTATAAGAGGGGCTCTTTAAAAGATTTATATATAACCTTTATTTGTGTAATGTGTGTTTGCTGCATCATTCAGTATTACATTAAGCCAGTGAGAAGACACCCCTGTGCCACTTACCTAATGATTTCCTTAACAAGGACACTACAGTAACACACACAGAAACCAGCAGGACTCAGAATAACTGAACACTATATCAGAAACTGGTGATTATCTAAAACATTAAGAACAAATAAAGAACATGATTAAAAACAGGAACAGGATCAGAATCTGTTCTTCACCAGATAGTATTTGACCTATGCTACCAGAAACTATAAGAGCAAGAAATCTAGACTATTTGGTTGTTTTTAATGATTTGATGTGTGTGGAGGTGGTTGTGGGATTCAGCCTTCATCTTTTCATGAGCACCACACACACCTGCAATTGCACTCTTAGTTTTTTCATTCACACATTTTTGGGAGGAAACAAGAGAACCCTCGCAGATACGGGGAGAACATGTATCCTGAGCAAAGGATTGAACTGGGGACTAGACCCCAGCCCCAAGAGGGAGAGAGAGAGAGAGAGAGAGAGAGAGAGAGAGAGAGAGAGAAATACAGAGAGAATTTAAGGATCGTAGCTGAGGTTTTATATTTATGGCCAGACATCAGCGTTTCCCCAACTAAAGCTGCATCTAAAGCTAATTGGGCACAGCTTGTTTTTTTTTGTTTTTTTTTAAACCTTTTATTAGTATGATTATATTAATAGAACCAACACTAATGAAAGATAGGTACATTTAGCATTTGTTGTTAATAAATTTTGTCTTTTTTTTATACTCACTACAACACACACACACACACACACACACACACACAGAATACAGAATATTTCTCTCACTCCAGTCCAGTCTGCCATACATAAGATGTTGGAGGAGGGAAGATAATATTGTTAACACACCCACAGTGTGTATTTACTCAAGTGAAAAATGTACAAATTCATATTAAGCAAGTAGTGCAATGTAGGAGGTTAATGCACAGCTACCTAGAAGCACAGAGCAGACGCCATCTTCTATGGCAGCCAAATGAATGCACCAGAGCTCTATGCAAATTTTCACCAAGGCTAACAAGCATGGCTGCATGATTGGAGTGCCATTGAAATTCCTGTCTCGCACAGTCCTCCTCCCTCGCTTCCTATCTCAGTCTTCTCATCTTTCCGTCTCTTTCTCATGACCTCATGATCATTATCTCTATCTATCTATCTATCTATCTATCTATCTATCATTAAAATGGAAGAGAACACTTGTACCACCTTGCTTCAGAATATATTGTGTAGCTGGTTCTGGCTCTTTCTCGCTCTCTCTGGGCACAAGGCAACGTCTTTCCTCAAACATGCAAGTGATGCTTTGCACCTGCTCTCTCTGTAATACATCCAAACACGGCCATGAATAAACAAGCTCAATCCTGTATTCTGCCACTGTCACCACTACCACATTCACCTCAGCCCATAAACACACATCAATAAGTAAACGCCTCTGTGTCCCTCATCACACGCACACACACACACACACACGCGCACACACGCACACACAAAGCAATATGTGTTAAATCAAACACATAAAACTAGAATAATACACACAAAAACGCACAGTATGTGTGTTTCACGCCTCACTGTTGATAGGAAAACAGGGATGAAATAAATAAATAACTAAGGGAGGGGCAATGGGAAAAGCATGCATCTTTAATGGGCAAACATGCAGCCATCTTCCCTTAGCTCTCCAGAGATCAAGTCACATCAGGATTTTAGAGCCGCTTGTACTCTCTCCCATTGCGTCCATCTATCTGTCCACACCTCCATGCTTTCATCCACCACCCCCAACCTCCCCCCCACTTTTTTTTTGCATAATTCAGCAGCCTGAAAACTTTCTTGCTATCTCCATCATTTTGCTTTCCTGACTTTTGATGTTCCTGTTCTGAGTAATGGGAAACAGGGAAAGATGTGACAAAATGGTGACAGGAGCTAAAGGAGCAGCTGGAGTGGCAGCATGCTCCACTAAAGAGAACGCTGATTACAGATACTCACAGAGCACCCTTCATCCTCACCTCTCTGTCTCTCCTTATTCCCTTTCTATTTTTTTCTATCTGCTCTATGAATGCTGTGCCTTAACACGCAGAGCAGCTCAGCTTGAACAGGCATCATCAGCTCAGCGGCACCAAGATATGTGTGTGTGTGTGTGTGTGTGTGTGTGAGATGTGGAAAAAATGTCAACAAATAAAAATACACAATATACTTTCGATAAAAAGAAACAATGTATGTACATTTCTTATTTAACTGAAGACCATTTTGATTTTGTTAGGGTTTGTTCAGGTCTTTAGAATCATTTTGTATGTTAACCTTTTGTAAATGAAGATGGAGGTGAGAAAGAGAATCATCCTGCATCTTTTTTACATCTAGACCTCACTCACATTGTGGTTTGTCCCAAATTACTTCTCAACTTAATGAATGTTTATGCTGTTCTCTACATATTCACAACCATGTTCATTCATTCATTTTCTGAAGATCACTTGAGATGGTCAGTCTAGACTGTCTAGACAGATTCCAGCTTCTCCTGGGGGATCCAGGAATTGTGTTATCTCTCCAGCGTGTGCTGGGTTTGCCACATGGTCTCCATCCAGTGGGAAGTGGCTCTAGTGGGAACTGACCAAGGGGCATCCTTGTAAAGTGCCCAAACTACTTCAACTGGCTCCTCTCAATTCTGAAGAGCAGCAGCTCTACTCTTCTCCTCACCTTATTGTGAAGAATAAGCCCTGCATAGGAACCTCATTTTTTCTCACCTGTACTCATGACCTTATTCTTTCAGTCGCTACAAACAGCTTGTGACCATAGATGAGGACGTGAACTTACACTGATGGATAAACAGAGAGCTTCATCAACAAACAGCGCTCCCGCTTCATGACTGACCTGTTTGGATCTTTGGCTATCTTGATACCCTGTCCATGAAAACTGCAGGAGTGGAGACGAGGCACACCCTTCACCAGTTATAATTCAGGGATGACACTACAACAGTTTGAACAAGCCTTCAAAGAGAACTTTGACCATCCTCTATCCAGGAGATACTATTACACTGGTGACTAACTACTTCTGGGGTCCATCACACAAACATGATGTTATATGATTTGTACAAGCTTGTCAGCCATGCACTACCTTCACACAGGACTATTAGAATGCCTGCTCATGCCTCACATGGTCATATATAGTAGGAACTCTATCATGGATCTAGGGTATACTACCAGTTTGGTCATCTCTAAAGCATGCCACCTAATACCTCTACCCAAGCTACCTACAGCAATGGAGACTGCTGAAGTCATCTGTAAGGAGATTTCCCATTATTATGGCATTCCAGAAGACACAGTATCCAACAGAGGAGTAGACTTCCCGTGTCTGGAAGGGTTTCTGTCATCAGCTGAATGTGAATATAAGTACGTCCTCTGGTTATCAGCTGCAGTCCAGTGGACAGGTGGAGCATGTAAATTAAGAAACCGGCAGATTTCTATGCTCCTACTGCAAAAATAACCATAATGACTGGAGTCATTACCTGCTTTGGACAGAATATGCACAGAGCTCCACCCCCTCAGCCCCAACATATTTACTGCCTTGTGGACTGGTAAACCTACGACAGAGGATATTCTAGATTCTTCTCTCACAGAACTTCACCAAGAATACTCAAGCCCACAGGTAATTCCCAGCAACTCTGAACACTACCCAGTGTCTCCTGAATACTAGCGCAGTTCCTTAATTCACATCCGGTTCAACTCCTGCTTCAAATGTATATAAACTTGTGTAATTCTCAGTATTATTAAGTCTTGAGTGTTGTTATTCCTGACTGGCCATTTACTCTGACCCTTGTCTGGTTTACCAATACTGCTTTTGATTCGTTTGCTTTGTGATTCGTTTGCTGTGATTATTTGTGTACTGACCATTGCCTGCCTGATTACGCGAGTTTTTGCAAAGTGTTGTAATTAATCCTTACACACATGGATCCTAAATATTTTAAGAAATTGATGTGCTTAATTAAAATATGCTAGCGAGTATACTTTGAGCATACATAAATGCACAATAATTTTAATGAATTATTGTATACTTTTTTTGAATGCATTACTGTGAAATATAATTTTAGTTAAAATCTTGTTAATTTCATAATATACACTTGTTAGATACATTAAAAAAGTCTTGTATCTTCTTGCAAAGGGTGTTAAAACATTTACAATTACATTTTAAAGAACACTAACAAAATTCAATTTTAAGTATATATTTTAAATTGAATTCTATATTTATAATACTTTATATACATTTTAAGTTTAAGATGTGCTATATTAAAATACTATTTAATTTAATTTAAGCACTTGACTTCTTCCATTCCCTCATTTTTTACCGTCATACTCATTTCCCTGTCATTCCGTATGTAGTTACTTTCTAATTCTAAAACTAAAGATCTAAACACTTCAATGACCTTAAGTCTATCAATAGAATAAATTTAATCCAAAGGCTAATCTTGCACGTAACTCTATCTAGAGAAAAGGAGCCTGAACACTAGACACCTCAGACTCCAGCAACTACTGACCAGTACCACTGCTCTCCTTTCTTTCTAAAGTATACAATCTGCTGTCTTTCCTTCTTACCCAGAACCACCTGCAGGATGCTAACCAGTCTGGTTTCAAAGTGGTACACCTCACAGAAACAGCGCTTGTGGCTGAGAAGCTTCATGTCATCAGCCATCGGTTCTGATTGTTCTCGACTATTCCACATCTGCTCCACTGCTTGATCACGCTTGATCCTCTTCTATTTTCCTTCTATACCCATACATTTGGCAAGGTAATATCCTCACATTGTTTTTTATACCACTGCTATGTTGATGACACTCGACTCATCCTCTCCTTTCCTTCCTCAGACTCTCCCTCAGTCATGCTTCAGTTTGCATCTCAGCATGTCTGGTAGACCTCTCACCATGAATGGCAGTTCATCATCTGAAACTAAATCCCAGTAAGACTGAACTGCTGTATATCCCTGGACATGCATTATTATGTCAAAATCTTCCCTGGAGAACTCTCAGATCTCACAATTTTACAATGCATGCAACCTTGGTGTAGTTCTGGACAATATGACAACATTAGGAGGATCCAGCTCCTTCTCTCCACAGAGGCCACTCTGGTGCTTTTTCAGTCCGCTGTCATTGTGAGTTTGGACTGTTGCAACTTCCACCTGGCAGACCTCTGCAACCGATCCAACATGCAGCTGCATGCATTGTTGTCTGAACAGCTGAGTCACTGTCTGTCTTCAAAAGAACACTAAAGACTCACCTCTTCACTAAGCACTTAACTGAGAACAAAGCCAAGGAGAAAACAACTTCTTGTTTTACAAACTCCTCTAAGAAGGTTTTAGGTTTAGCTATACTGACCTATTTTCAACACAACCTCCTTTCGCATACGTACAAATCTACACGATTCTGCAGGTGGCTTATTGTGTGCATATTCGTATGTCCGGTGCCTGTTGTGTGCAATTGACCACCAGGGGCACGGTGCGAAATAGGGAAGTGCTTCGCTATTTTTTAGCTTTGGATTTTATTTGCTAGCTTCGATTTATACTAAAAATATAGTTTAACAATATAATTATTGTCTAGTGCTCCTTAGTGGCGTAACAGAAAAAGTTCATCCTATTGTCCGGAGATCGCGAGTATGAATCCTGGGTTTTTATTTGATAGCTTCATTTGTGAAAATTGTATCCAAAATAATAACATAAATAACATCCCTCTCACCCAGAAAGCCACTTTTGCTCTTTTGGACTCCCGGCCACCAAAATAAGTTTCTTTTATGACATTCACTCTGGTCGTGACAAGCCTATTCCTGTATACACAGGCAATACACACCTCAAACTCAAGCAAATGATATTTTCACAACTTTCAAATCTAATCTCTACATATCCATGCTTCCCTTACAAATAGATAGATGTTACAGTGGATCACTCTCTCTCTGTCTGTCTCTCTCTCTCTCTCTCTCTCTCTCACACACACACACACACACACACACACACACCAGTTCCTCGAAACAACTGTCCAAGGCTCAGATGGTTACTGATGTTCCACCCACACAAGGTCACAAGGTGGTGGTGTTCATGCCTTCTCCGCAAATCCAATTCACACTCTGAGTCAGTATGAATGATTTCAATGACTGCTTGACAGCTGACAGGCAAAGAAAATAGCTGAGAGCTCTCATGACTAAGACCAGTATGTGTATAGGATGTGTGTGTCACTGTCCATGAAACTGATAAAAAAAATAATGGTACAAATTAGATGAAATTTTTACTGATGTTATTCTTTTAAGGACAGTTAAGAGAATTAAAGGAGAGGTGAAATAAAGATATAAACACAAGGACGTACAGATATAACAGTGGCACAAGAAGGTATAATAGTCAAGGACAGGTCCTGATAACAGAAAGGTACAAGAGAAGAATAAAGAATAAATATCCTCTTTCCAAAAAGATACTCTTTGATACAGTTCAGACACATACACATGCTCACCTGACATTATGCCTGCCACAGCTGTATGTAAAAGGTTGTAGGCTTTACATTCTAAATTGTATAAAATGCTTAGAGAATATGGAATAGAAAAAAATAATAAATCCTGGTCCTAAGCAGCCATGCTATCAGTATATAATTCTCTCACCATCACCGCCACTCTATCAATGATCATCAGTAAATAAGTCAAAGAGCACAGTGTTGTTTTGCAGAGACGGACGTGTGACCTTCTATTAATCTATTATACAACCAGTTAATCAATTAAGGGGCAATCCACAGCTGGGCACAACACAACAAAGAATGGGAAAAAGAGCAGCAAGAATCAATAATGCTATAGGAGTGTAACCACACACACACACACACACACACTCCCTGTGTATATTAATTCCACATTAACTCTTATTTCACATCCACAGTGAAATATCACGTGTGAACACACATATAACAGTAAATCAAATGCACGCACACACACACACACACACACACACACACGGATGAAGTGAGACTACAGATATACTGCTATCCTTGTGACTCTGTGACATGTTACGAATATGGAAATATGGTAACACTACACTAAGGGAATATTAATATTACTTAATGCAGTATTATGTCTAACTAAACCGTTCAAAATAAGTTGAAGAAGAAGAAGAAGATTATAAACTAAAATCTTTATTTTGCATTTTTTTTTGAAAAAATTGGTTATATACAAAAGATCAGATGAAAACATGATCTTTATGATAGCATGTAGCACTTTCATGCACTTCACGCTTGGGTCACTGCTTCCAGCTCGCAAATACCTTTGTGTGTGATTTTTAATGACCATGCTCGCTGATTCTGCTCTTTAAAAGTATTAAAGATAAGATAAATGGTAAGAACTGTTTTTATCGAGTTACTTGGATTGTAGGTGCTGTAGTACCTCCTCTCGATATTTTTGCAGAGCGTAGTTTGCAGTCTGCCTTGCTTTTCTTTGATTATTAGTTTATTTGATTATTGATTATTAATCATAGTTGCTGTTAATTAACATGGCCACATATATAAGGTTTACATCACATTGTATCATAAGGTACCAGATTTTAGTATTAATATTTTAGACCATATTACCAGTGAAAGTACAAGTAAAATGAGCATGGTATCTAACTGATACCTGATACCAGAATCATTATCACTGCATGTCTACTGCAACATTATTCCAGAGTTTAGGGGTGAAGTAAGAAAACATTATCCACTTCATCATCCATTAAAAAGTCATGAGTCAATGTGGAACTTAAAAGACAGCCAGTGTAGAGGCAGCCAACCAGCAACATGTTATAACTGTCCAATCTATAAGTTGTGAAACTACTAATGTACTAACTTCTCACGCATCATGTAGGTTGAGTGTATTTCTTATTTTGGCTATGTTCCTCTATGTCTCTCTGAGATTAAGCAGTTTTAGAGATGTTAGGTACATGGGAAGCAAATGATAAACCAACATATACTGTTACGTTATGTTAATTTTTTAAAATATTAATAGTTTTCTCAGAATTGAAAGAACTGGAAGTTTCTATTAATTCAAGCTTTTATATCTTTGTAGTCTTAAATTTGTGCAGCTGTGCTGCTGAACCCCTTTGTGGATCAAGCTTGTTGTGATGAAGGGGCTTGTGTACTTCAGAGAAACTGTCACTGGGAGCTTAATGTCCCCAATATGGCCACCCTTGGTGAACAGATCCGAGAGGAAAGGTCAGACAAGTAGCAATCCTAAAGACCCCCATGAAAGGTACAAATAGACTAAGTGTCTCCTGCCCAGATTAGAGTGATTGGAGCCAGGTCTGGGGTTAGTGTCCGCAGACAAGGGCCTGGTGACTGGACTACTTATGTAACTGATCAGGATCATCCTAAAATGGAGATGAAATGGCTTACCACCTTCAAGGGTGGGGTTTAGTCCAATGCCTATGAAGCAATAGGCATGCAATGGACAGTCCTAGGACAGTCTTGCAATGGTACCTGAAACAATGCAGGTTCTGCCCAGGCTGTGAACAGTGAACCAGCTCTTTACACTTGCAGAGATTTGTGAGGAGTCACAGGAGTTTACTAATACAGTCTACATGTGTTTAGCTGATTTGGAGAAGGCCTTTGCCTTGACATTTGTTGTGTGAGGTACTACATGGGTATGGGTTATCTTGGTCACTACTGTATGCAGTCCAGTCTCTGTTGGAGCGCAGCGAGAGTTGACACTTTCTTTAAGTCAAAAGCATTTAAAGTGGGTGTCATACTCCATTGAGGCTGTGTCTAGTTTCCACTCATGAAAAAATATCAAGACAAAGCTTGGAAAGGTGTCCTGCAAGGTGGGTTAGAGGTAACATCCCTGTTGTTTAAAAATGAGGTCCTTCTCTTGGCATCATCTCAAGTGGACCTTAAACATGAACTCTGCTGCTGAGTATGAAGATGCTGGGATTAAAATTAGCACCACCAAGTCCCTTGTCTTGGTTCTCTCCAGGAAAAGAGTGGGAAGCTCCATTCAGGTGAAGCCTTGCCTCTGGTGCAAGAGTTTAAGTACCCTGTAATCTTATTCAGGAGTGATAGAAAAAGAGAGCAGTCTATGTCCGCTCCTTGCCTATGGTCTCTAGCTGTGGGTAATGACCAAAACAAAAAGGTTGTGATGAAAAGTGACAGAAATAAGGATTCTACACAGGGTTTTGGGCTTACTTCCCATGATATGTTGAGGAGCCTGGCAATCTGGGACAGCCTCAAAGTAGTGCCGTGGCTCCTCTGAATCGAGAGGAGACGTCCCACTGGTCTGCCTCAGTCTGCCCCAGTAACAGTCTGTAATATAAGATCTAAACCAGGCGAAAACTCCTCAAGCCTGTACAACAAAATTTCAGGGTCAATAGTCCCAAATGCTGCATTCAGGTCCTACTGTACCAGCATTAGGAAACAGACCACTTTAGCCAGCACTGTTTCTACACTATGATGCTTCTGATACCAGAATACAATACATCATTCTAGTTATTACTACTTAGAAAAGAACAAAGTTGTACAAAATCTTACATATGAACGAGGTATTAAAGATGGGCTGGTAGATTTCTGGTTTCTTAAGGTGTGTTTTAACAACAGCTATCTTTAAAAAAACAACTAGGGGACGTGGCCCAAGCTGAGTGCTTAATTATCTTTAATAAGCGCTTCCCAGTCATCGATGATAATTCCAAACGTAATTAACCATTAACTAGTAATGATAACTAACACTAATTTCCATAATTGATGTCAATTTTCCAATGGATGAATATGATATTTATTGCAAATTGTATTTATGTTAACTAAAGTCTTAGTTTTTTCATTACCAAATTAATATTAGTAAGAAGATGTAAGGCAATGACTCTCCACTTACTTGTCCTTCACCCAAATTAAAACTTATTTTTGCTAAAAGCTTCAGGCTTCAGGCATTTTCCTGCTTTTTATGTTGTCTGAAAGTATATGCTTGTCTGTTTTCTTCTGTTAATGGTTAATAAAATTATTACTGTTTAGGAATGCTTACTATTGTGTTAAGTAGTGTTAACAAATGTTAATTTAGGTACCCTTATTGTGACATGTAACAAAAAGGCAAATATGGACAGCGAGACACATCATAATCTTTGCTCTGTTTGGGCTAAATTTGACCAATGTGAAGAAGATCCTTTGATTCATTGTTTTCCTTGACATCTACTGTCTTTATATCCACATACGCAGTCCTGTGTAAAAGAGTACATAATTCCAGCTTTGCAGTTCGATGCATCTATGTTTCATGCAGTTCCATTTTGTTTAATTGGACCCTTTTTCCCTCCCTCTCCTCTACACAGACAAAATGGGAGACATAAAAATAAAAAAGTCAAATGAATTAAGGCTGATTACCAGAGCTCCCTAAAACCCTAATGAGGTTTGCATGGTCTCCTAGCTAGTCTAAAATCAGAACATGAAGTCTGAGCTTCATTTTAATTAAGAATCAATTCATGCATCTTTATAGACTTCCAAAAGATTTAAATAAAGGTAAATGTCAAATAACGCTGTCCAGAATCTATTTGGGTATTGACTGTCCCACATGTACATGCTTAAATATAATAATGCTCTAACATGGACTTGCTAAGATACATAACACAGGGCTTCTTCTACCTCAGAGTGATCATTCTTCTCATTAATTTGCCAAATCATGATCCTATCAAGAAGAACAACCAATGCAGTGAAAAAGATTCTCTTGTATCATTAATAGGACTTAGCATGGGTAAGAGAGTCTGGGGCTACAGTCCTACCTGGAACAATGGCAACGGTGTCCTTTTCCCAGGAGACCACACTGACATACTCCTGCACGGCTGAAGGAATGAGGCACTTGAAGACAGCCACGTTGCCCCGCATGGACCGCTGGTCGGCCACACGAACCGTGTATGGCTCCCTGAACACTGTGTGTGAACAAAATAAGGAGCAGATTTAACAACCACTTGTCCTCTCATTATACAGTATCAAAGGCAAAAAAAAAAAAAAAAAAAAATTACCTTTAGAAAATTACTTCAGATGTACAGAATAAAGAGAGCCAAACAGTACAAACAGTAGCTTTGTCTCAGGACCAGGAATTAAAGTTTAATCCCAAAATAATTGTTTACACAATTTCCTGTATGATTATGATGTAGGATGTTCTATGTTTAGGTAGTCGGTATTTGTAACAAGAAAAGTGCAATATTATGATGTCTTCACTTGGTATACAGTGTTCCTGCAACTTTCACAAACCTTAATCTGTGTAAAAGCCCAACATGTATCCAGCACCTCACAAGCAGAACAAGATCAATGTAGAAAGAGAGGAGATATTTAAAAAAAAAACACTGTTTACAAGCAAGGAAATTTGCTTTGAGTAAAGGGCAACTGGGGAACAGAAGTGAATTAGAGGAGGTGCCAAATTTTGTTTTCATTTCTGACTTTCAATTTGTTGTCTTTCCTTCATCAAACTCTATTTACCTGGGGATTGTAATTGCTCCCATGTTTCTTTGTGGGAGGCAGTGCAAGGGCGTTTTCATTGTAAAAATTCCCTGTACAGACTTCTTTTTTCAACATCTCATAGCAAACTCAGTGGTTCTGGATTCATTTTGGCAAAAGTGTTGTTTCCTTTTAATCCCTTAAAATCCCAGAAACTGTCAGAAGATCTAGATTTAGATTACTCACACCCATAACTGCATACAGTATATTTCATATAGTTTCACTGTAGTTGCTGAATACTTAATAACAGTTACTAGATAATATGCTTTTAGACAAATAATAAGCTGGTACTTTAAGGGGTTAGAGAAGCAGGAACAAATTCTAAGAATTGGCACAACCCCCAACCCAAACCTGGACATAATTAACGCCTTGCCTGCAGGCATGGTTTCTTGGTCATTAATAATAGTTTGTGCCAGGCGACACTGTCCCCCACAGAGACTGAAACCAGTTTTCATGTGTGATCATCAAGGCTGGAGTTAAGGCTATATGACTCTAGCCATATATAACCATGCACAAATTTTAGCCCTAAATAATTTGTATGTAGCCTAGATTTGTTTCAGCCAATGGTAACTAAACAGCTTTTTAGTGATGCAAAAGGGATTTGAATCAATAGAACCAATCAATAGAGGTCCCTTGCTCCCTGGCCTCTGTATTCTCATATTATTTATTAACTTCTTGATTGACTGCTTGACTTGGAATACACAGGTCATCAGATTTCCAAGGATAAGTGTTAAAGTGACTAATGTGTTATCTAATTATGTAGATTCTGTTTCATTCCCACCAACAACGTAAACTATGTTATTTTGATTTTGTTTTCATTTTAACAATGTAGTTACATATAGTTTCTAGGTCTAATAGGCCTAAATCAAATCACTCAATGTACTCCATCATTAGAATGTTACTGATGCTTGACTGTGCTCATGCGTTGCTTAGAAACAGACTAAAACCCAGTTTGGTGCACCTTCTGCCTTCATGGGCACTGGAAGAACAGAGGTATCACTGTCATTTAAATAATTTACTTGAGAGAAATCAAATATCATGTTTATGCATTTATGTGATTTACAAAAAAAAGATAAAAGAAAGAAGAAATCAGGTTGAATAAACAAGGCGCATGAAAGGACAGGCACATTACAGTTTTTCCTCAAACGCTTATGTCCATGTCAGGAATTTGCCCTAATGAATTTCTCAAATCTACACAGCCATCTTGCCAAAAGTGACCACAAAGCCTTGAATACTCTTCAAAAATAATATTCACATCAAAATGATGAAAAATCTTTTCATATTTATTTATACAACCACTGTAAACACAGAATCAAATTGCATATTTTGCTGATGAAAAAAATGATGACAGATAAATCATGTCAGATCGTTTTTCCACCGTTAATGAGATAGAGCAACCAAAAAAATTCAAGTGAAATACAAACAAACATTTTAGGAGAGAAAAAAAAGAAGAAAAAAAAAACTTACAGTAACCAGGTTGCATAAGTGTGCACATCCTTTTATAATGGGGCATACGACTGTGCATCTGACTGCTGAAGCCATGTTCTGCAAAGAGCTTACAAAACATGTACAGGATCTCATTGTCGAAGGGCACTGATCAGGAGAGGGGTACAAAAGAATTTCCAAAACATTAGATGTACCATGCAACATCATGAAGGCCATCATCAATAAGTGGAGAAAATGGAGCACACCAGTGACATTACCAAGAACAGGACGTCCCTCCAAAATTGATGAAAGGACAAGAAGAAAACATAACAGGGAGGCTGCCAAGAGACCTACAGCAACATTAAAGGAGCTGCAGGAATATCTGGCAAGTACTGATTACTCTCTGCATGTGACAACAAGTTCCTGTATTCTTTGTATTCTTCATATGCCTGGGCTCTCGGATAAGGTGGCTATATGGAAGTAGATGGGCAAACAAACAAACAAACAAACAAATAAATAAATAAATAAATAAACATCCAATCCTGCCTACATTTTGCAAATAATGTGGCAAAATATGTTACGGTCTGATGAGACCACGGTAGAATATTTTGGGCATAATTCTAAAAGACATATTGGGCACAAAAACAACACAGCTAATCACCTAAAGAACACTATATCCATGGTGAAGCATGGTGGTGGCAGCATCATGCTATGAGGCTGTTTCTCTTCAGTAGGGACTGTGGCTCTAGTCAAGATAGAGGGAATCATGAATAGCTCCAAATATCAATCTATTTTGGCACAAAACCTGCAGGTGTTTGTTAGACAGCTAAAGATGAAGAAAAAAATTCACCTTCCAGCACAACAACGACCCAAAGCACAAATCCAAGTCAACACAGGAACAGCTTCAGAAGAAGAAAATCAAAGTTTTGGAATGGTGCAGTCAGAGACAAGATCTAAATCCTATCAAACACCTGTGGAATGACTTAAACAGAGCTGTGCACAGGAGGTGCAATTTGATAGAGCTGGAGCATTTTCGCAAGGAAGAGTGGAATAAAATTGCCAAATCAAGACATGCTAAGTTGGTAAACTCTCACCCAAAAAAGACTGAGTGCTGTATTACAAACAAAAAGTGCTTTAACAAAATAAGAGTTAAGGGGTGTGCACACTTATGCAACCAACTTACTGTAAGCTTTTTCTTTTCCTCCCCAAAATGTTTCTGTTTGTTTGTCGCTTGTATTTTGTTGGTTGCTGTATCACACTTAAGGTGGAAAATGATCTGATTTACTTTATTCACATCACAAAAACCTGCAATTTTAACAAGGGTGTGTAAATTTTTTGTATCCACTATATGACCATGTCCTTGTTGTATAGATCAATTAAAAATTGCACAGATATAATTAATTACTTACTAATGTAGACTACCTTCTACTTTCAACATTTACGAGTGAAAATACTTTAATGGCCACAGAATAAACATCATTCAGTTATATAAATCAAAAACAAATAAACAGTCAAATAAATATACCAAACAAAAACCCCACCTAACTAACAGGCTTTTCACTCTCATAACTACACAAACTTCCTGCTTCATTTCGCTGTAGTTCTTAAACAATTATTGAAAGTTACTGAATGCTTTAAGATGAATAACTCAATAATTGATAAACAATGGAAATGAAATTAAATGTTATAGATGAAAATTGAAATTAAATGAAATTAGATGTTACAGAAAAATTGTGTCAGTAAATTAAGTAGCATATTATGTAATAGATCACTTTTCAGACAAAAAACACAGTGATGGCTGTCAGGTTTTCCAGAAACAGAAGTGAGATAATTAAAGTCTCCAGAAGAAAGATTCTCCAAGATGCTCAAAGCTTACCAGGCAATAGTCTTAAAAAAAAAAAGTCTACATGAGACTACTGATGCATTTTTAAAAAGCAGAAAGTTGTCACACCAAATATTGACTTTGTTATGTTTATTACCATTTACTGCTCTTTATGGTAGATTTTTTTATGTAGAAAAGTTTAATTTCATTATTTTTGAAGGCATCTTTGCTTTATAGCATCTATCTACCTACCTATTTCTTTATTTGTTTGTTTTACGGCTGAGAGAATGTTGGCCAACTTTTTTGGTGTACTACATTGTGTAATTTTTTTTTTTCTTTTTGGCTATTTCTGTTGTACTATTATTATTATTATATGTTTAATGTGGTGAGATTACCCTTAATGTGTCAGGTAGCTTAACAGTGTCTAGGCTGAATTATTAGTAGCTTTTATTCAATCAGAGAGACCCTTGGAGAGGAGAAGATGTCCAAAATAGAAAGAAAAAACCGGGTTGCTTCTTGGTACGTGAGCCATTTTAGGTTATGTAATGTCATTTTTTAATGAAAAAATGTGACTGAGAGAAATGCAGAGAGACAGAGAGAGAGAGAGAAAGACAGAAAGAGAAAGAAAGAGAGAGAGAGAGAGAGAGAGAGAGAGAGAGAGAGAGGAGACCACTTTTTTTTTTTAATAAATGTTAAGCTATCCACACAGGTGTCCCGGCACATGATCAGCATGTAGAGGAGTAGGTGAGAAAACAAAGGAGGATGAGAATGAGGGAGTATGAAAGAAAGCCAGAGAGTGTGAGAGATGGAGGGATGAGAGGGAGGGGGATGGTGCCACACCATGAGCTGTCAACTGTCATCATTCTCCAGTGCCACCTGAGACACTGGGCGCCACACCCTGCCCCTCCCCTCTCTAGTACCCATGGCAACAATCAAGTGATGGAGCTGATTGGCTGTTTGCTCTAGACTAGTGCATTCTCCTACTGTGGATTGCCAGGTCTAGAAGGGTGTTTGGCGTGTTTCAGCACTTAACTTAATTATTAGTATATGTTTTTCTAGAACGAAGTGATCATCATCTTCCCACTGGTTAGTAGATAATTCATTCAGTCTTATGGGACCAAATACTAAACTGGTAAATGTAGAAAATACTGAAAATAGTTTTTTTTTTTGACAAGTATTACAAAATAATCTACAATAGGTAGACCAAGTAGCTTCTGAAAGATAGAAACTCTGAGCACTGAGGACAGATGGAGGCTGGGAGACAGGAGGGACAATGGCACAGTATCAGCACAAGCTGGCATAAGTGTGTGTGTGTGTGTGTGTGTGTGTGTGTGTGTGTGTGTTTATGGACATCCCTTGCTGTCACTGGGCGGTCAAAACTCCCACTCACAAGAAGTGACCTTGGCACTGAATGGGAGGTATACTCAGCCAACTGTCTGTGGCACTGCGTGGTCGTCTGCTCGCTTTTTAAAGGAGCCAGGTCAACAGAAGGCCACTGGGATACCCATGTGGAACTTACATTCTTATGTAGGTTAGCAATATGGCCACCACAAGTTTTGCTGTTACTGCAGATGTTCAGTGTAAACCCATGATCTATACCTAACATCCTATGCCCCATCCTTTGCATTTTCATCTTTACAATATGACCCATGATGTATTAATGCTGACCTTAAATATAGACTGCAGATGGAACCCTAACTTCATACTGCCGATTTAGTATTATATATAACTAACCTTAAACTAGATGAAATCAGTAAAATGACTTATTGACATTGACAGTGTTACTGCAATATATGAATATTGAATCAAATATCATAGGTAATGGATAGATGTATGGAAGGATGTGTATATAGACTGACGAACAACATAAAAAGACAGATGGATGGAAAAGCTTCTCACCTGCTTTGACACGGATGCTGGGGCTGCGGATCTTGCCAGCCTGGTTCTCTGCAGTGCAGAAGTAGTCATTGTCATGGATGAAGCTGTTGAAGGCAGATGGAGAGAAGGGGTAGAGCTGCAGCGTGCCGTTGGCATGGACGTGGCGGATGTGGGGCACGTCGTAGATGTCGTCGCCAGTAGCCAGGTACCAGCGGAGGACTGCATGGGGGGCGCCACCTGCTGGGCAGGGCAGGGACACCCCCACTGAGCTGGAGAAGGTCACTCTCTGCAGGGAGGCGTTCACAAAGTACAGCCGTGTCGAGACCACATCCTCACTGTTCACTGATGGAAGGCCAGAAGACAGAAAACCAGTCACTTCTTCTCGTACAGCTTTTATTAGATTCTAGACTTGAGAATGAAAAAGCGACTACTGTTCGGACCAGGATCATTGTTTTATTAAATAACTAATCATAATTTAAAACATCACTCTTTATGACATAGGGCTACCATGTTAGTTCTTCTTAGGAAGACAATTATTACACCTTTAATAATCAAGTAAAACAATACGATAGTGCTACTGAAAAAGCTTAAAAGAGAAATCTGCTCCATCACATGATAGACCACTTGATTAGCCTGATTCTATATTGACAATGAGAGGCTAACTCTATCATCCCTGGGAATCAACAGACCCTGTCTTACAGAAACAGAGCACTGGTTGAGTTACTCAGGAACCCCAGCATGCTCAGCTGGTATACTTAAATCAACATTTCTTCACAGACCCAAAGTCCATTGGTCTATGCAATCTGACACTGAAACCCATCTATGCCATAACATCAACTACTTTTATTCTTTTATTCTTTCATCTATTTTGAATACCTATGCATCTCTTTGACTTTATAATGCCCTTCCCTTTTGGTCAGACCATCTCAATCCCAAATCAAATGCCAATTACTACTGCTCTATAATAAGAATTATGTAACTGAACACTGTTTCTCAATTTATAGTTGGCTTCTAATATTATTGTTGGGGTTAATGATTTAAATAGTGATAGCTGAAGTAAATATTCAAGCATACAGTTATTTTGAGGTGCTCTACTGCTCCATTCACCCCCCCCCCCCCCCCCCCCCCCCCCCCCCCCCCCCCCCCCCCCCCCCCCCCCCCCCCCCCCCCCCCCCCCCCCCCCCGCCCCCCCCCAAAAAAAAATTCTCTAATTTGGTGTCTCAGCCACCATCCAGGTTTCTCCTATCATAGGAGGGTGAAGGCACTAACACACAAACTGCCGCACATGCTGCATCACAGGGCAGTTCATTCTTCCCCATATATAAGCACACAGAGTACACCCAGAGAGCCTGGCCAATTCTGCTCTCTTGGACTCCTGGCCATGCATGGCTATAGCATCGCTGAGATTCAAACTCACAACCTAGGGATGATAGGGCAAACGCTTTTCTGTCACAGAGGGAGCCCCATTTTATTCAACTACCACTCATTCAACATTGTCAAATGCTTCAAAAGATTTACTGTGGCTGGTTAACAAATTAGTCAATCTGTGTGTTATTCCATCCAGGAGAGCAAGTGACCACTATTAGTCATGGACAACAAATGTTACTTTTAAAATTTGATTTGTTGTTACGAGTTTCTTTCTAAAGGTGTACAAAAATTTTAAACTCAGAGCACACAAAAATCTCAGAGGCCCAAACCTGTTCCAGCATGACAATGCCCCTGTGCACAAAACGAGCTCCATGAAGACATGGTGTGTGAAGGTTGGAGTGGAAGAACTCGAGTGTCCTGCACAGAGCCCTGACCTCAACCCCACTGAACACCTTTGGGATGAACTGGAACACCGACTGCACCCCAGACCTCCTCGACATCCCAACATCAGTGCCTGACCTCACTAATGCTCTTGTAGCTGAATGAACACAAATCCCCAGAGCCACGCTCCAACATCTAGTGGAAAGCCTTCGCAGAAGAGTGGAGCTTATTATAACAGTAAAGGGGAATAAATCTGGAATGGGATGTTCAACAAGCACATATGTGCAAATTGTTATTCCTCTTTCGGCTGCTCCCGTCAGGGGTCACCACCGCGAATCATTGGTCCGCGTGTTTGATTTGGCACAGTTTTTACACCAGATGCCCTTCCTGACACAACCCTCCCCAATTTTTGTCCGGGCTTGGGACCGTCACTGAGAGCGCACTGTTGCACACAATCCCAGTGGCTGGGGTTGGTTCCCTGGCCGGGATTCGAACCCGGGCCACAGCAGTGAGAGCGCTGTGGCCTAACCACTAGTCCTCCAGAGACCCACGTATGTGCAAGTATGGGTTGACTAAATAACAATAAATAAATAAACATACATACATACTACATACATACATACTCACTGGAACACCTGTACACCTGCACATTTATGCAGTTATCCAATCAGCCAATCATGTGGCAGCAGCACATAAAATCATGCAGATACAGGTGAAGAGCTTCAGTTAATGCTCACATCAAACATCAGAATGAAGAAGTGTGATCTCTTTGACTTTAATCGTGGCATGGTTGTTGGTACCAGATGGGCTGATTTGAGTTTTTCAGAAACTGCTGATCTCCTGGGATTTTCACACACAAGAGTTTACACAGAATGGTACGAAAAACAAAAAACACTGAGTGAGCGACAGTTCTGTGGGTGGAAACACCTTGTTGATAGAGAGTTCAGAGGAAAATGCCCAGATTTCTTCAAGCTGACAGGAAGTCTATAGTAAGTCAAATAATAACTCTTTACAACCGTGGTGAGCAGAAAAGCATCTCAGCATGCACAACACATTGAACCTTGAGGTGGATGAGTTACAACAGCAGAAGACCACATCAGGTTCCTCTCCTGTCAGCCAAGAACAGGAATCTGAGGCTATCATGAGCACAGACTCACCCACACTGGACAGTTGAAGAGTAGAAAAAAAAAAAAAAACAGAAAGATCTCACAACCAAGCAGCTCTTTAGCTGTCCAGCCGTAGCCCAAATTACAGCAGAAATATCTCACTGGTAAGACAGGCATTAAAGAATCAGTAATCTGATGAAAGCTGTTCTGAATGCTTCATTTTGATAGGAGAATAAATAGGTCATGGCACCTCTACTGAAATATGTACTTCCCAAAGTACCATGCAGTTAGCATAGATGTACATCTTTGAAAAAAAGATGGAAAAAATGCAATGATGTTCATGTCAGCACAGCAATCAATGTGCCTCTGAAAAACTGTGAAATGTCAGCATCTGTGACTGTTAGTACTTTTATATTCCAGAGGCTCAGATGTCTTTTTGTACTGATAGAATTTATTAGCTCAGATCAAAGTGAATTTGGGAGAAAGTGAATTTTCATTTAATTGCACTAATTGAATGCCCTCCACTATATTTATGTCAACAATGCCTGGATAATCTCCATTCTTGTGATTCACTGTGTGTTCAGATGTACACTGGTGTAATGTTATCATGAAATTAAAGCCAATACAGATAACCAAACCCTTCGCTAGCTGTCAATACAGACACACAGATACTGATACAACTAATACTGTGTATCTGAATATACACAGAGACAACAAGCTTTTAAAATATACACATCAGGGTGAGCTGTAAAAATATGTATGTATGCAACAGTATGGATAAAACATGAAAAAGAATTGAAAGGCTGAGATTAAAGCCCGAACTGAGGTGGGGGTTTGAAATCTCTCTCTCTCTCTCTCTCTCTCTCTCTCTCTCCCTCTTTCTCTTAGTCTCTGTCTCCCATAGAACATGAAAGGATATGTTATGTGATTGGAATTTGTATGCTAGATGAAGAGTTAAAACCATATAATCTCTTTTCACATTTAACACAACGCAGAGGCTTCCCAGGACGATAATCGCAGCATGGAGGGCCTTTCCTTCTCTCTGTCCCCAGACGGAGGGTGGATTACAGAGGTTGATCTATGGAATGGACGCAGATCAAACTAGGCCAGGGTTGGGTTCAATAGTTGCTGAAAAGCAACTGGGTCTTGTTCAAAAATGAGCAACTGTGAAATATTGCTGCTTTTTATTGAAGCTTTACACTGAAAAAGCCTCAAGGTCAAAAGACAAGGTCAGTGGACTGGATTACAGAGTTCAGGTGCTTTGGCTAAGTTTTTAATAGACACAAGGTAGAGATGCACTAATAAAGTGGTAGAGCTGGTTCATGCTTCTACTCTCAATCATGTTTAGGTCTTTGCATTGAAATTTAGAGAGAGTTTTATGGGTAACCTTACGTGCACACCTCCAAAACTCTAACAGTGCACACTGATTCACATCCAGGGGCAATTTTAAAAAGCCAATCCATCTACTGTCAGGTTTTTTTGGGAGGTGGGAGGGAAGCGGAGTACCTGGAGGAAACCCACGTGGACACAGGGAGAACATGTGAAATGCTGCACAGACAGTAATCTGAGTCAGGATTGAACCAGGACCCTGGAGGTGTAAGGCAACAACGCTACCCGCTGCGAAACTGTGCCACCCGCTTATTATATACTCTCTTTCTCTATGAAATATCTACATATGCTTTTTTGACTCAGCTTTTTTGTGGAGAAAATCTATTAAATACCAACATCTCCCCTATCTGGTAGTTTTCAGTGGTTTAGAACCCAGAATGTAGTGAAATGCAAGACTTTCATTTTGTTTTTCATTTTTGGCCTCCTAATGGACACATTCACGTGCAAGTATGATGGCAGACTGTTATGCAATCGCTGGTGCCCAACACCCTCATGTATTTGCAAATGCAGGAGTATAAACCAAGCTTCAGAGACAGTGGTAGATATTGTGTGGCTTACATTAGAGACAGCCCGCTCTGTTCTCAAACAGCTGTTTTTAAAATAGAGAAATCCATGTGCTCAAAGGTAAGTGATATTTAGATCACATGTAGTGATCTTTTTTATGAACTGCATCAAATTCCACTGCAGCTCAATGAGAGAGGCTCAACATGCTTCAGTACCAAAGACAGCTCCAGTCCCTACACATAAAAATACTGAAAACAAGTGCACATATAAAACAAGTGCACATATAAGTGTGAGTTTTCCTAAAGCTCCATGTCCACTACTCTGTGACATTGCGAAATATGAATGGAAAAATAAACAGGAAATATATAATGAAAATGTATATTTTCATGTAAATAAAATATGAAAATGTATATATCCTGTTGGAGATGGGCAAAAAAGCAGGTCAGTTAGTTCACCCCCTGGCCTCCTCCACCCTATTTGCCTTCACAGATTATACTCTACCACATTATCCCCTATAATAAAGATTGAAATATCTGTAATCTCACAGTGGGGGTGTGGGTGAGGGTCTGCACACAGGGGAGAGTAAACGGTGTTCACTCTTTTTTGTATTTTGGTGTCAACCTTTGGTGATACTAAAGGTGCTGTTACAGATTTGTAGAGATTGACTTTGTAGGTCTGTGCTTTAAATGAACTATCATAGTGTAGTATTAGATGCTTGAAATACACACACACACACATTTGTCCATCTTACAACATCTAAGAAAGCATTTGGGTTCACACTGCAGTTAATTGAGAAATACAATAAGACACGGAATTCAGGCTTGACATTTTTAAAAATAAATTTAGAATAACATAAACGTTAATGTACATTAGTAGTTAATGTGGATTAGTGGACTAAGGTCATGGAGATTGTTGTTTAATAAAGCCTATAATATTTCAGAATTCAAAACAAGTATATCATACTAAAGATACACATACCATGTGTGTCTGTTATAATATCAGTTTTAATATGATAGTGAACTGGACAAGAAAATGTTTATCATGAAGAAATTAGAAAGTAAACACTAAGTGTGCTGTAGTTTTTAGAGGGCTCTGAATCACGTGAACTGGCAATGTTGTGTAAGTGTATAATATTTACTTAAGCCGTTCGTAGATAAACTAAGCACTAGTCCTGTTGCAGTCATTACATGGTTAATGGTAAATAATGTAAAATAAAAATGAGCACACATTGCCTTTGTACATCAAAGAAAGACAAAACTAAAGCTCTAGCATCTTCCCTAACATCGGCCAGGTCTCTCAATGCACCTTTAACATCCTAAAGTTGTGACAAAATGATAAGATGCCAAACAGAACCACTCACACTTCGGGGTTATGTAATCCTCCAGTGCTTTATATAATCTGATACTGCATCTGTATGTTTGACATTGATTTGACAATTATTTTACTCTTATTCAGATCTCTTAAAAGCATATACAGCATGGCTGTGTGTGAGCATACGGTGAGGGCTTGAGCCTCATTTCATTTCTAGGTGGGAGGGAATAAAAGGGGAAGAGAATATCCCAGACTGCACTCC
>CM040467.1:240090-284834 GCA_022758105.1 Pangasianodon gigas
GAGAGGAGGAGAGGAGAGGGGGATGGGCGCTGTCAAAACCCAAAATGTTAAGAAATCTTAAAATGACACTCAGTCTTTACAAAAACAGAGTAATTGTGAAGTAGTGCAGTGATGTGAATGCTGTAGGTGTGGTGCTCTTCCCCTGTGCGAGTCTCAGCAGCAGCAGCGCTATCAGATAAAGAATCTGTTGGCATAGAAAATGGAGGACCACTAATTGCACCACCACTAATTGGAAATGAGGCTGCATATGCTGTTGTTTTCACAGGGAGAAATATGCAGAGAAAATCACGCTCTGACTCAGACACACACACTTTCAGAACACACACCTTATTCAGCGCAGATCAAGCTGGAAAAGTCTTTAGAGAAACATTTGAGGAGAACAGAATAAGATTTACTAATCGAATGCGACAAACAGACAAATCATCTTCTTCCAGAGAAAGTAGGAACAAATCAAATTCCCACTTCACTAACAAACTCCACATCTTCCCTGCAAACCCGCTAGAGAAAGACAGATGGAAGCTACAGCAGAACCCCAGCCCTGGGAAGGCACAAGCCGTCTCCTCGCTCACGTCCATGTTCATATCGCGCCATCATGAGAAAGCGCACTGGAACATGCAAAGCATCCTGAGCTCCTGAAATCCTCACTCCCACTTTATCCTAACAATCCAGCCACATCCAAACACTCCATCACCAAATGGCCTTTTTCACAAACTTTTCTAAGTGTTCGAGCAAATTAAAACTTCTGAACTTCCTGAAAGAAGATGTCTTTATAAAACCGCATCTCTCCGCGCCACTAATTACAGAATTAAACGGAGAATTGTGGCATTTTTCAGCCTGGAACACAAAAAAGAACAGTTTTATAAGCTATAGTAATTACACTGAGCCTGGTGGAGCTACTGATGACCTGAAGCTTAAAGCTGGCCACTCACCTTCTTTAAAAGAATACAGCAGGAGTAATGTTATCAGCCACATGCCATAAATAGCAGGTATATTTCAGAGGAATGTTGTGCAATCCCGCCGTGTGCACGGTGCAGTGCTCGGCCAGGCGAGGCTCCGTGCAGGAGTGGTGGCGATGCTCCCCGGCGATCTCTCCAGCCCTAGACTCAGACTCCCCAGCGCCGAAAAGCAGGGGCGGGTTTGGCCACGCCTCCTCCGTGCCACGTCACCGATCCGCTGGAGTGGTGCAGCGCGGAGAGCGAGAGAGACCGACAGCGCGCGAGGGAAGCGGGACAGCGCGTGCGGTGCCGCGGGTGGCTGTGAGAGCGACCGAAAAGCCACCGGAACTTCCGCGTGTGTTGCGGGTAAAGCTGCAGGAGGTTCGGCTGCGGGTCTCCTGCGGGTCTCCTGCGGGTCTCCTGCGGGTCTCCTGAGAGCGAGAGTCAGCGGGAGTTAAAGGATCATCCGGAACAACAACTTTGCGCGTGCAGTGGATTTCCTTCATGAAACTGTATTTACAGCGGCACGTGCGTGTGAACATCCCGACTGAATCCTGTTTTAAGAACAATTCTAAACAGGTTTTATTGGAATGATTGTCACTGCATGGTTCACTTTGTAGCTGTGTGTGTGTGTGTGTGTGTGTGTGTGCGCGCGCGCATGTCCCTCACCATCACCTGGCAACACTGGCTACAGGCTTCCCTCTCTTTCCTTTCACACACACACACACACACACACACACACGCGGTCAGAGGCTCCTGTGTAGGATGCAAATCAACGCGAAACAGAATTTAGACTTTTTCGGCAGACCGTTAAGGCGACGCTGATATTTTAGTGTTAGAAAGGAGGAAACTGAGGATGATGGCTTTCCATCTCCGAGTTTGTTTTATTCCGGAGATGAAGCTCTTTGTAGTGAAACGATGAACCTGAGCGACTTTTTACCCAGAACTTAAAAGTAGTTGGATACTTGCTTAATGTGAGTATTTTGTTCACACAGATCCAAAACTCATACACTCATACACTCATAAACCACAAACTGAAGTAACAACCTACTAATTTAAAATAAGCTAGTTAATCAGGCTGGAGCGACTTTCCCACGCAGGATGTTTACTCTTAAAAACTCTTTTCTCACAGCGTCATTATTATAATATTCATTTTATAGAATCTAATCGCCAACAGCACGAGTCCATCACCCTTTCAATCCACAGCACCTGTGCTGAGTGCAGGACCCTGATTGCAGGGACACTTTATACAGCAAACTGTGAGGTAACACAGTACCATGTTGGCAATCACACACCCTCATTCTGGATCCACGGAAGTTACTCTGGGATGACTGTAGATTGTGGGAAAAAATCTCTTTCCAAATCTCTCACATCTCAGGACACCTGTTGAACATATTGTCACAACCACTGAGCTCTATAACCTCTAATAAACTTCAGCTTGTGTAATATTTTTGACACATTGTGGTTCCTCTGTTGTGTAGTGCTGAGACATACTCTTATACTGATTCGATCTACAAATGATCTGTTCTTTGCCTGCATTTGTCACCTACTGCAACTCTGTAGAAAAGGTTCTTGCCATGAAATGCACCTCCCAAAGTTTTGTTGTCTTTATGCAATGGCTAAAACTGGGTAGCATAATGTTTGGGTTTTATGTGATTTTGAGCTTCATACATAGGCTCAGTTTGACCAGAATAATTATGTATTCAGGTTAAAGATAAGAATCAGATTTGGGATGTGAAATAGGCTAGCAGTATCTCTTTAGATTAAAATATCTCTTGGTGGGTAGAAACATCAGAGAAGCAGGAATATGAGTGTTGGCTGAACACAGAGCACAGAGTAGCTGAGCTGCTTCACTCCTACTACAGCCAGCCGCTGTCTCTGCGTAGTTACATAACAGACATAAATATAGAAGGAAAAACTCTGCCCTTATCCTCCTGCACGTTCACACAAACTAACACAGATTTAGCAAAATAAAACTTCTCCTCTTAGCAGTGTGCACTGCATGGGACATGGGAAATAATTATCAAGAAAAGTCTGTGTTATTTATTTAGATGTTTACTTTTCCCCATTAATATTCCCAGCATGGAAAATCTGAAAATATACACCCTAATTTAAAAAAAAAAAACGTTCACTAAAGTACCCTAAGTAAGGAATAAAACACAATGGGTGTGCTGTTATAGGAAAATAATCAATGACAGGGTCTATTTTCTCATGAATATCCTATAATAGGACGTTCTAAAAAATATATACTTAGAAGTGAATTTTGTTAAAGTGTACTTAAATGTATTACAAATCAAATGTAAAGAACAAACAATGAAATGAGTGAAAGAGAAAGTGTTAAGGTTTAAGTAAAAAGTTTGGACATACTCTGTATTCAGCAAAAGCTCAGCAGGAAGTCTTTACTGCACACAGCAGCACACAACTTTACTACACACCTGTGACTCGGGGAAGCTGAAAGAGTCTGCACCTAAAGATGCAAAAGGCAGCTCTAGCGTTAGCACTTTCTCTCCGAGCTTCTACTCCACAATTCAAGCCAGTCGAAGGCAATAACCGAAGCAATCAGTTGCTTAATTTGCAAGGAGAAGTGCCCCTATAGCATTACAGAAATAAAGACAGAAATAAAGACTGTGAGGAAATCAACAGAATCAAAACTAAGATACATTAATACATGTTAAATTTAACTGAACAGTGGTGCAGAGGCTAGCACTGCCATCTCACAGCACCAGGGTCCCGGGTTCAGTCCTGAGCTCGGGTTACTGTCTGTGCAGAGTTTCGGGTCTCCCTGTGCTTGCTGGGTTTTCCTGTTTCCTCTCACTGTCCCAAAACATGCAGGTGGGAGGAGTGGCTACGATAAATTGCCCGAGGTGTGAATGAGAGGATCCACTGTGACCCTGACCACTAACTAAAGCAGTTACTGAAAGTGAGTGAGTGAATCTTATTGGAACAATCATTAGTGAATTGAAGATTACTGACCCATTCCTTGTTTAACTGTATTATTTTTGTATTCTATACTGCATATCATATTGTATGATCACCTGTACAAGCTAGTATTTATTTGGCTCCTGACATTTTGACATTTTCTGCTATACATCGTTCAGTTCAAGTTTCTCATTTCCACTTTGCATATATTTCAATCAGAAGTAAAGTTATAGCATTTTAAAATCTGCTTACGTCCGATTCCACTGAATGAAACAAACACATTCAATGTCTAAAAGCAATTTATTGATTTAATTTGCATTTAATTGAACTTGTAATACATTTTCTTTCCCTCTTTCAGCTGCTCCCGTTCGGGGTCGCCACTGCACATCACCTGTCCACATATTGATTCTGGCACAAGTCTTACACTGGACGCCTTTCCTGACACAACGTCCTGAGCAGGCAGGATGGGGCAAGGTTTCTGCAGTTGTGAATGGGATTGGTCAATAATGTCTGCTGTCCTGTGCACATTTCTACTCCCCAGTTTACCATGAAGGCTTGTTTTGATCAAAAACAGTTCAACAGAAATTCACACTTCATGACAAAGTGTTGGTTTCAGTGCTTGTACCTTGTTCCACCTTGCAAGATAAATTTTCTGGTCCTTATGAAATTTGTAAGAAGTTGAGTTGTGTGAAATTTGTTGTGTCTAACCCTCACCATAAACGGCAGCATGTACCACAAACATGCTGAAGCTCTGTGTAACCCGTGAGCAGCAGTTAAGCCACGAAGCAGACTTGCCTGATCTGATGTGGTGTATACAGTACATTACTTGGCCTGAATTCATTCAGGTCCTACAGAAAGTACTTGATCATTTGTACAAAGACTATTTAACCCAGAAGCTTTCTAACCCAGAATCTGGTAAATCTGTTTTTAGTAAGGGAGGTAGGACAGGGAAAGTCCTGGATGTCTTGTTCCATGCACCAGAGGTGAGTTCTTCAGAATGACTGGGTTTTACTGGGCCTTTTCTAAGAATTTTCCAGTGGTGGACTAATGGCTAAAAGGAAGTTCTTTGACTGTGTAAAAGTTCTGTTGTGTAGTGCCCTTTATCTGTATAGCACTTTTAACAATATACAGTATCACATAGCAGCTTTACAGCTGTTACAGCTGCCAGATGTAGATTTAGATGGTAATGAGCAAAAGACAGTGGCAAGGAAAACCTCCCTGATGAAACATGAGGAGGAAATCTTGAGAGGAATCAGAATCAAAAGGAAACCAGTCCTCTCCTGGGTGACACCAGAGAGTAGGATCATAAATCATTACAGTATACAGGTATAGAAGAGCAACAGCACACACATCTAACTGTGTTGAACTGATGTTCTGTGATATGAACACATTAGGGCCTTTCGCACCGCTTTAGTTCCAGAACTAAATTTACAGTACTAAAGTACTGGGCGATTTTGCGTGAACTATTTCCCAGTACCGTTTAAAGGGTTGCATTCGCACCGACAGTGGGCACTAGGAAGTGACGTAAGCCGGTCGACAGCGACGTCATTTGTGCGCGGCGTTCAACAACGGAAACAAAGAAGAGCAACGTAAACAACCGGAGGATGGAGGACGCTGTGATCGGAGCTGTGTTTTTGTTGTGTCTCGCGTCCATCTATCGCTGTTCTCCATACTTGCGAAATAAGTTGACACTACAGTATGTTTACACAGCGTTTTAAATCTTGGCGGGTGAGCGCGTTTTCGTACGCGTTTGGCCAATCAGCGTCTACTTACGTCACGGATAGTACCAGTTGTGCTGGTTAGACCCTGCTCCGGAGTAGGAGCTAATCTGGTTCTCGAAAAAGGCAGTCCGGTACTAAAATCGCACCCAGTTCCGGAGGTGCGAAAACGCCAAAAAGTGGGTAGTTCCACAATTAGTTCAGGTACTATGAAAAGGTTCCCACGGTGTGAAAGGCCCTATTGTAATAGGAGTCCTGAAATGAGAACAGGGCAGTCTTTATGATTACAGCAGCAGTTCTTAAAGCTAGAAATCTACAGTATCCAGGTAAGATTATCTACTCATGCAAGAGTGAAAACTCGGCATAAACTGGGAAGCATCAAAACCGTCTGTTTCCCACAACACTCTGTTTACCACTAACCCCCAGATATACACTTAGCTCTCCTAGTAATACAATAAGTAAACAGTCTCTCAAAGGAGAAACTGGATATAACTGAAAGGTCATCAAGAATCACCACATGTTCAGAAAGCTTATTTCTTAATGCTTATGGCTATAGTAGAAGAACTTCTATCTTGTCAGAATTAAGTAGAACTTACTCAGCATCCTCAGCATGTCTAACATCCTTTACACATTCCTCATATTATTAAGCTTGTGTCTGTCATCTGGATTTTCTGAAACTGACAGCTGTGTGTCAGCAGGCCAGTGAAAGCTCATACCATGTTTATGAATAATTGTAACCTGAAGCAGCATATATGGGGAAAAAAACAGCAAACATTGCTTTGTATGCATGACAACATGATAATGGTCAGTCCAATAAGACCTGAGTCAGGAAAGAGCTGTTCCCTTAACTCTAACAGAAATAGTCTGTCTAGAAGAATGTTGTGATCTATAATATCAAAAGCTGCACTGAGATCAAGTAACACAAGCAAGGAGCCACATCCCTGATTGGAGGCCAGTAGTATTGTAATGAGACTAAACACTGACTGAAATATATTATTCCTATGCAAGTATATGAGTGTGATTATTATACCTTCTTCCCCATAATGTTTCTTTTAAATGGGGCATTATTATCAGCGTGAAGCGGAACATTGACTCTAAGCATTCAGTCACATGATTGAGTTCTGTGGGGTCAGAGGGCAGAAGTCAATAAATCTAAATAAAGTTTCAGTAAAGCTGATGTGATTTTGTTTGATGCAGTAACGAGGTGAAATGCATTTCTCATGACTGGGGTAGTGTGACTACTGTATGGTTTTCTATATTTATGCCAAATTCCAGTATTAAATCAAGGATGTGTCCGCCGTAATGAGTGGGACCCATTATATTCTGATTGACCCTACTGCAATAAAAATTGGTTCCCAAATCCAAAACCAGGAGAAAAGTGATAAAGAAAATGACACTTACCCTCATGACAGTGGTGACAACAAGTACTAGTTATCAGGAGTGCTTGAGCTGTCAACTGTGTCAAGAATGTAGAGCACATTCAGGTGAAGCTCAGTATCAGTGCTTTTTTAGTTTTAGCGTAAGGACATCATTCAGCCTCAAACCCCCATTTACGGACCATTTAAAGAAACACTGTCACTGTTCAAATGAGCACAATATTTTCTGTAGATTTTAATTTTACAGGCATGATTACATCAGTGACCTATAAAAGCAATACAACTCAACATACAGAAAGATATCTCTGCCCACATACTGGATATTATTTAAAGTTCATGTCTAGGCTATGATAAAAACACTTTCATTTTTCAACACAGTTGGCTTGAAAAATTCAAGGTTTCATGAAGCTTTGCTAACAAGTACACAGGCAACAGATATCCAAAAGACATTTATACAACTAACCCACATTCAGTAACTTACAATTTCCTCTACACGTGCTATTCATACCAGTGTTAGCATCTACACAAGCTTAGATTCAGCACAACATCAAAAGAGACACAGCATCCTCTTCTCTTTTATACTCGACTCCCAGGAAGCGCCTGCACATAGCACACAGCGCCGCAGCTTGGTTATAGCTCCTCCTAGGGAGAAGGAGGACAGACACAAACAGACAAGAACACAAAGCACATGATACACACAAAGGGGTTCTGTGAAAAATGAATATTTTTTAGGAGTATCAATAAATTTGTCACATATGTTTTTGAATGAAAATCCTTTTATGTAAGGTAGAATGATGTTGGTTAGAGGAAATGTAAAATATTCTATTTAATAATTGTGTTTATTTATTTTATTCAGTCAGCTGTCAGTAATTGGGTGGGCCTTACTAGAAATTAGATCTTTGCAAAAGGAAGAGTTAAAAAGATCCACTAGCTGAACGAACCTACTATCAGTAGAAATTAATTCCATACTAATAGCCATCTAATTAATTATCTGTGCTCATGCAGATTTCAGACCCTCTTCAAAATTATTAGAAAATATGTATATCAGAAAGGCATGGCCACAGGGGAATCTAAATACACCACAATTAAGCAGACAGTAAGTGCAGAAAGCAACATTATGATTCAAATCATCTGCATCACTCTTCTAGCGATTTGTGCCTGGAGAAAAACATGAAGGAGAAAGAGAAGAGAACATGGCAAGCTGAAACGGGGTGGGCTAATGAAAACAGTAATGCTAAATAATCAGTAAACCTCCCTCAGGCCATGGCAGGATAATATTAACACTAATGCTATTAATGCTGAGACCTATTCCCCGCTTACCCTCCAGCCCCTGCAAAGTCACCAAGCGTGGTGGGTGAAGGGTTAGTGTGCCCATCTGCTCCTGGAGACCACAGGTGAAAGGGAGAAAGGGCCGCAGTGCGGTCTTAGACCAAGCTCACAGCAGCTGCTTGTAATGTTGATTGAGGGGCATTCTGTCTCCTAGCTTCCCCTGCAGTGTGCCCGCCTATTAGAAGCGGATCCAAAATGGCGTCCAAACAACAAGGCCCAGATGGGGAGCTGTTGTGGTGGAAACATGGTAGTAGCGCCTGCCTCGGCCATTTTATACAGCACGGGGTTCACTACCACAGCAGCTCTGCTGGTAATTAGGTAGCTTGATGCGGTACAGTATGCCATGTTAAGCTCTCCAGCCTTAGTCAAGTGAGTCACCGAACAACGTCACGCAGCAGAGGGAGGGTTGGAAGCTAATGCGCATGCGTGTTGGTAGGTGCCAATCTGCACCAAGAAAAAAATAGTGATCATGTATTTTGGTACACGTGTGTGAAAACAAGGTAGAATGAGGAATGTGACCAGGGTTGGGTGTGTTTTCAGTGTTGTGTGATTGTGATTGTGTGCACAAGTGAAAGTGAACGTGAAAAAGTGTGTCTGGGTGAAAAAACAGGAAGATATTTCTGGATCTTTCTCCTTCACAGCTGCTTGTCCATTAAGGGGGGAGAGATCGGGAAAGAAGAGAAGGTGGTGAAGCGAGACATGTGGTGGTGGCGTTGGGGGGTGCGGGGAGGGGGGTGTTAATTTATTCAAATGAGCAGGGGAGGATAACAAGAGGAGGGAGCAAAAGAGAGAAAGTGTAAGAGCGGTGGGGATGGGCTGTTTAATTTTGTAGCTCTCCCAACATCCATCCAATCCTCTCGTTTTCATATGATCTCTCACCATTGCAGAAAGGAAGAAGGAAGTGTAGGAGGAAAGGACCTTGCAGCAGCAAGAACCAAACTAATATAAAGACAAGCATACAAGGATTTGGGAAATAGTGATGGATAGAAAGACTAACAGCAGCAAACATGGGTAAAAGCACAGAAAGCTTTATTTCTCACTGAACTCTTTAAATTTTTTCTTAAGGTGGAAAAGAACACAAATCAAACTTCCACACATCAAATTCAAATTTTGTGTGTAAATTCTCACAAATGTATTAATATTTAATACCTTTAGATTTAATACAATAAAGAGCAGTTGTTACTGACGTGTAGTGGGAGTTTAAGCCGCACCTTGTCTCACATGTCTGTTTTTAATGTGTGGAGAGAGCAAGAGGAACTCAGCAAACTCACCACTATGCAGGCTAAAGGTTAATGAACTGAAATTTCTGTGCCATCCCAACACCTTTACGATGTTAATGATCTTATCATCATTCCCACACTACATTTTTCAGGACTTGTAAGTATTTACATTTTAATCATAGAACAAGTTTAATAAGCTGTTAGCCCAGATCACCAGCTGCTAACAAATTAAAGGAAAAACCTGAATAAATTAGTGGAGAAACATAATGAGTGCAGATGCTTCCATATAGGTGAACTGCATGACACAAATAATAATAATAATAATAATAATAATAATAATAATAATAATAAACATCCTACTCTGCGCTGTGGTGTGTATAAAAATGCTGAGCAGGCCCGGCTGACCTCAATTTTATACCAAGATGCCAAGAGGAAAAAGTGACTTTGAAAGAGGGTTCATTATTGAGATATGGATAGTAGGAGTTTCAGTCACAAAGCCCTTTTAACCTGCTAGTGTTTCAGTAGGAAGTGATTAAACTGACAACTGCAATTAGATAAATTAGTAAATATGGTCAAAAACTGTTGTGAAAAGAGTGCATGTGTTCCAAGGTTCTACACGTTCTGCACATTTTGGGATGTTTTTCTGCACACCACGGTTGTAAAGAGTGGTTATTTGAGTTACCATTACCTTCCTGTGAGCTTGAACCAGTCTGGCCATTCTCCTCTGATGTCTCTCATCCACAAGGCACTTCTGCAGAAAGAAATGCCACTCATACGATGGTTTTTGTTTTACACACTATTCTGTTTAAACCCCAGAGACTGTGGGCCTGAAATTCCCAAGAGATCAGCAATTTCTGAAATAATCAAACCAGCCCATCTGGGACCAACATCCATGGCACGGTCAAGTCAGTGAGATCACATTTTTCCCCCATTCTGATGTTTGATGTGAACAGTAACTGCAGTTTTTGACTTGTTTAACGAGTATTCTACTAAGAATCCAACAATAATTAAAGTATCACAGATGTTCCATTATTAAAAATGGTAAAAAAGGCATGTTAGGATCTTCAAAATGTTTTTAATGTATGGTGGAGAGAGTGATGGAGAGATGGATGAGATGGAGAGAGTGATGGAGAGATGGATGAGATGGAGAGAGTGATGGAGAGATGGATGAGATGGAGAGAGTGATGAACTCACCATTCACTATGCAGGCTAAAGGTTAAGAAAGTGAAATTTGCATGCCAACTGTTCTGTGCTGTCTTCATTCCCACAATACATTTTCCTGTACTTGTAAGAATTCACATCCTAAATACAGGACAAGTAAAAAGTACAACAATAGAAATTATTTTTCTGAATGTGATATAATTGTGACGTTTCATTCCACTTTTCTCTAAGCACTTTAAGGCCTCCTGCTTTTTTTTTATCTTTGCTTTTCCCCCAGTTACATTCACTCCTGGTCTTCTTCCATTTCTGAATTATAATTTTCACTGTTGGTAATGGCATCGCTAAACACAGTGATATAATTTTATATTAATATTTTCTCTTCTTAGCTGTTTTTCTGATCCTATTGACATTTAACTGATCACAGCAATTTGACTCAAAACATTTTGAGCCTCTTTGATTTTTTATGCCCTAAACAAAACTTCACACCTCATGTCAATATGTTTACTTTGTTAAGTCATTAGACTCTTTAATGACTCACATTCAGATAAAACAACTAAATCCTGTAAAAAGAGAGTTTGCTATTAAAGACGTCTCCTGAAATCAACTGATGGTGTGGTTCATTTTTATGTAGCAGTATGGTTCTCAGACTGGGGTCTGGGGAACATCAGGGGTCAATGAAGCAAAGCCAGAATATGATGTTTTATTTGGACACCATACTTCTGAAAGTGTGGGGCCTCCATGGATTGGACTTGTTTGTCCAGCACGTCCCACAGATGCTCGATCAGATTGAGATCTGGGGAATTTGGAGGCCGAGTCAACACCTTGAACTCTTTGTCATGTTCCTCAAAACATTCCTGAACAATGTTTGCAGGGAATGCCATTAGGGAACACCGTTACCATGAAGGGGTGTACCTGGTCTGCAGCAATGTTTAGGTAGGTGGTACGTGTCAAAGTAACATCTACATGAAGGCCAGGACCCGAGGTTTCCCAGCAGAACATTGCCCAGAGCATCACACTGCCTCCGCCAGCTTGCCTTCTTCCCATAGTGCATCCTGGTGCCATCTCTTCCCCAGGTAAGTGACGCACACGCACACCCGGCCGTCCACATGATGTAAAAGAAAACGTGATTCATCAGACCAGGCCACCTTCTTCCATTGCTCCATGGTCCAGTTCTGATGCTCACGTGCCCATTGTAGCCACTTTCGGTGGTGGACAGGGTCAGCATGGGCTCTCTGACCGCTCTGCAGCTACGCAGCTCCATACGCAGCAAGCTGCACTGTGTGTTCTGACTCCTGCTTCCAGCACATTAACTTCAAGAACTGACTGTTCACTTCCTGCCTAATATATCCCACCTCTTTACAGGTGCCACTGTAACGAGATAATCAGTTATTCACTTCACCTGTCGGGGTTTTAATGTTATGGCTGATCAGTGTGTATATTATTGAGTTTATAGTATATTTATATTTAGTACCTGGTTTGACTGGTCACTTGTGTTAATGTGAAACTTATTAACTCAAAAACAAGTAAGACTATGAATCTAATGGCAATTTTTAAAACGTGTCCTGTGAATGAAAGGTTCAAGGTTCAATTCCTGAGCAAATAATTCCAGTATAATTCTCAATAACACAAAACAACATCAGTAACAAAAAAGTCAACACCACTTGTCCTGTGGTCCTTCAATAGTTTTTAATATTTTGTATGAGTGTTAGTGAATCTCTGAATGTGTAGATGTGGAATGTTTTCCCTTTCCTATAGAATGAGCTGGTATGTATGAGAGAGAGAGAGAGAGAGAGAGAGAGAGAGAATCCCTGATTCAAGCATTCTTTAAAGTAACTTTATTTGTCATTATTTGGTCTTATAGTAAGTTGAATGAACCTAGCATCACACATTTGCTACTGTTTATTACATTAGTTCTTCTTGTTTAAATAAACTGAATGAGAGGCACTACTAATGCAGAGATTACACTTTGCTGCCACCTTGTGTTGCATTTTATGGTTGCTATTTAAACCTTTATACAATTAGTGTAGTTTTCCATTGTGCTTCTGTCTGCTCCGAGTTGTGTTTGTATTTTAAATCATTATTAAGTGATTTACTACAGTATCAGTACACACGTGTGCCTTCTTAACTCCTTCTGAGTATAGGAAAAAAAATACATTTCTTAATTTCTAAAATATAGTCCGGCACAAATATTATCATAAGAGTCAAGAGATTTGGCTATCTTAGGCATTCAGACATTTAAGACCAAATTTAATTAACTAATAAGAAAAGCTTTGATTCCCCCCACCCCCCAGCACACACACACCCCTTTTACTGTCTGTGTTTTACGCTTGCAGCTTTTCTGAAAGAGCCAGGGCAATGTCTAGATTGCTTCACTCACTGCTTTATGCTGAAACACACACACACACACACACACACACAGTATTGCATTAGATTAATTTGCCACACACCATAATAGTACACATTGTTTCTGTGCTACTTAAAATTAAACTTTGCATTGTCCCAAATATTATGTCATAGCCACTTGATGTATTTTCACGTAACTTCATACAGTAAGAACACTTACCCTGGGCTTTCTACAACCACGAATGCGGTTACCTGAAAGACATAAAAGATAGAATAGATAAAAAAAAAAGATATCAGAAATCTATGATTCCTTGCGTGGCTCACACATACACACATATAAACAGATATAACACCCACCAAAAAGTAGGAGAATGGACAGGAACACAAGGACTCCAGCAAAGGATAAACCAATAATGCGCAGAGTTTCATAGTCTGCAAAAACATCACATTTAATGAAATACTCACTCATACTGATCCATCCTTCAAATGATAAAATATAGTTTTAAATATAGTCTTTCTCACCATATACAAAATCAGCATCAGGATCCACATCAGGTGCTGAGGAACAGAAATTTGCAGAGCAAATACTCATGAATGCTCAAGAATACACAGTTCTGTATCATGTAATATATCTATACCTAGGTAAAGTACAATTTATTAAAACAAAAATAGAATTACAAAAATAGAATTACAAGAACTGAAAAATGAAATTCAGGGTTAATCCAGAATCAAGAGATAATCACAAAAAAATTGCTTCACTTTGTCCTATAAATGCAAACTCGAGGCAGGTGCTGTGAAGTTTATTAATATTTCCCAAAGCACTGCACTGAATGTTATGCCTAAATAAGTACAGGTGATGGTATACTATAGCTATCATGGTACAGACATTAGTATGGAGTGTGGCTTTGGGACGTAGACATGATGAAACACACAGACAAAGACACAATCCTCATTAAAACATACAGTCATAAGCCAGCATTTATAATGGGGCAGATTTATGGAGCGTATTATGGGGCAACATTTACGACTGTAAATGCTAAAAAGCATCTAGTTGTTGCAATAGTTGATCAATTCTCGGCATTTGGTGATTATACATCTAATTTACATGAAACATCAAGTAAATTCAAATAACCTATTAATGCAGTTTCTTTATAATAGTTTTTCATGAAATTAATTGTATTATGGAAGCAAATATAGACATCTAAGGAAGTATGCTTATTTTTAATAAAGCTGAAACTCACCTCAACTCTATTTACAGCAATTTATGAGCTCTATTTATAGCATGTTTTTAATTAATTTATAGTAAGCCTACTCAAATTGGTCTGGTTTAATTAAAGCTACATGTATAAATATAAGTTTTCACTTAAGTAAACAAATCCTTATGTCATATAAACAAAATGCTGAAAGAAATGAATCTAGAAAAAATGAATAAAATTGTGTCTGGCATATTTTAGTGTATTTGACATGACAGTACGTAAAAATGTGCAATAATATCCAGGTGTCTTTCAATAACCAAAACCCCTAGAAAGGTTCAGGAATAAGAGCTCTATTGCTACAATAAATAGTCAAAATATTATTGTTCATATTTAAATAATGAGCCTAATATTCGTATAGCTGGATTATGTTTGGAGGGAATTTATTATACACTTAAAGCAGAGGAGCTCTGGTCTAGACCACTGCTTTTAAACACAAACACTTACCCCACAGTCCTGAGAAAATAAACTAAATCAGGGGATAGAAACTGCAGAAGAAGCAGACTGCATTTTTATTTTTTAGTTTAGTTTTGTATTTGCTGTCAAATACAAAACAATATTACATAAAAGCAAGAGAAAATGTAAAAATAATACAATGATATATATATTCAGGCAATTTGTTTTTGTTATTTGATATAATTCAGTGCATATATCCACTTTATATCTATTTATACACATAAATTTCAACTGTTTTATTTCCTGCAATCATGGTGAAGGTGAAGGAGCTTGCTAAAGTTCTCAGGGACAACATTAATAAATAACAGTTGAGTGGAAAAAGTTACAGAGCGGTAGCAATCATCCCTGTCAGTACAATTGGTTTGATAATATGCAGGTGGAAAGTTCATGTAACTCAGCTAATCATCTGCAGACATTTACACCTTGCAAGATTTCACAATGTGCTCTCAGATTAAAGATAAGGAAGGTAAGACTGGAGACAGCAGTCACTTGAAAAGAGTTGCAGGAACAACAGTTACACTGAGAAAAATAGGCACTGAACTGCACCGCAATCATCTCCGTTCCTACACCTCACGCAAAACTCCTCTGCTGAAAAGAAGCACAGAGAGGCACTGTGCAAAAAAAATCTAAAAATCAGAACTCTTTTGGAACAATATACTCTGGTCAGACGAAACAAAAATAGGACTCTCTGGCAATAATTCAGCTCGTCATGTTTGGAGAAAGAAGGGTTGTGCGTATGATCCCAAGAACTCCATTTCCCAGGTGAAGTATGGAGATGTGAGCATCATGATATGGAGCTGCTTCACTGTAAACTGTACTGGGACATTACATTTCATTGAAGGAAACATGAGTGGAACATTTTTGAGAGATTTTAATCTCATCAGCCAAGAACATGAACAAAAAAGTATGTATGCATAAGTATTAAAAAAAGATATGTTTAAAAAACAAAACTAACCACAAATTACCAACATTAGCACTTACAGTTACAGTTACTGCTTTGTCTAGGTATCAAAAGGGGATGTTGAAAAGGGACCCTCATAACCTCAGGGAACTGAAGATGATTTGGTAAGAGGAATGGGCCAAAATTGAACAGTAATGCTGCAAAAAGTTAATTACTTCTCACCACAGACACCTCAAAGCTGTAATTACTTTGCAACAAAGTACTAATGTTGGTAATTTGTGGTGTCCAAATACATTTCCCCTATAAATTTCATTTTGTAAACATATCTTTCAAAAGTCATTATGTGTGTAAACCTGAAGTGGATATATACTGTACACTGGAAGAATATTAAATAACCAGAAGAAAAGTGTCTGAATACTTATTTCCCCTCAGTGTACATGAGAAGATGACAAGCACTGAAATAAACGTAGGAGTCTAGTGGAATTGTGTGCAGTGTCCCAGAGAGAAGCTACTTCCTGTTATTGTTTACATTATAACGGCTGTAAACCGTCATTTCCTCACCAGTCTCTCTTCTTCACTCACTTGAAATTAATAAGACAATAAATTTCAGCTTCTCATTTTACCTGATGGAAAGTGTCAGAAAACCTAAAGTTTAAAGTCTTATTTATGGCTGTTACAAAGCACTGACAGGAGAAACCTTCCAAAGATGCTAAATTAATGCCTTCTTACAGAAAGCTTTACCACATGAACACATTTTTAAAGTGTGTATGGTGTTACTATAGAAACGCTAACATATTACAACAAGTGCAATTAATATAAAACTATGATTTGCCTTCGGATGAATTACTGTCACAGCTGGTACTCGACACCTTCTGACCAATCAGAATCGAGAATTCAACAGTGATGTGGTATAACTGTTTTTAAACACTCCTAACTGGATTCTTCTCTAAATATCAGCTATTATATCTTTGTACATTCAGCCAGAACTCAAAAGACGCAAGGACAATGAAAACCTTAAAGCTACACTCTGTGATTTATTCAGTCAGATTTTATTTGCAACAAAATATAAATATAATATAAAAAAACTCTTATAGGTTCCCAGAAATGTTACACTTTATTACTCAAATTTGTGAGTAAATTGACTTTTTATTGTTTACAATTAAAGCATGGAGTCATTAGAATTTCATACATATGGAATAATTTCATATTTTACATTTATTGGTTCTTATATCTACAGCTCTGTCTATGAAACTGTAGAGGAACGTACATCTTTAACTCATTCATTCAGCTTTTCACAGTTAAAGTGAATTTATCACCACATTGCAGATTTAAAAGAAGATGAATTAACACCACCCTTACCTCCTGCAGAAGACATGGTGGCGGTGCAGAACAGGAAAACTGTGGATTTCACTACGTAGTAGGTCTCAGGGAGGCAGAAGCCTGGTCCACTCAGATGCTCCGATTTTTTTCTGCTTTATGCAACTGTATTAGTGTGACCATTAAAAAGGAATAAAAAGGTTATACACATTTCTGATCAATTTAGATCTTAAAGACAAGCAAACAAACAAACCTCAGCAGTCTAAACGTAACCTTTGTCTACATAATCTTTCTCTAGATAACCTTTGTACACACAGCACAAGGCGTGGTGACTCCCGAGCCAAAGCCACAACATTTCAAATGTCTAGTACTTTTAATTTTTTGCTCCATTTGTGCATTGACAAGAAACAGAGGTTTATTTAATTATATCTCAAGCAATACTTAATGATTCATCAATCATTTTAGACTTCGTCAGACTTCCTTTTAGAACAAAATCTCAACAAACCTATAAACCTTCAACAGCTCTTAACAAGTACAGCTATTAGTAAGCTGACAGCAGTTACGTTGCACACATTTTTGAATCCGTCTGAATTTGAGTTTATATCCAAGTATGTGATGATGATGATGATGATGATGGTGATGATGATGATGATGTGATGATTAGGAAAAATAAAATACATGTTTACAATTATTGCAGTTAGTGCTGGTGAAATGACTTCCTGATAAATTATGCCATTATCTTAATGCCATTTATCATTTTTTAATAACCTGGACGCAGATTAGATTTTTTTTTTACTGTTTTGAATCTCTAAAATTGTAAAATGTTCAAATTTTTACAGCTTTTTAAAAAGTTTCCAGTGTTTATAGCTGTAGATTTTAAATAAAAGCATCAGCAAAAATGTTTTTAATGGTTTATTTTTAAAATTAAACACATTTGCTGACAGTTTGTTAGAAAACATATATATATCGTGATGTAGGATTGTGTGATATAATGATTTTATCATCCCTGTGGATACTGTATTACGCTGCCACAATATGCAGTAATGTTTACTCTGATTATATTATATTACCAAACCTGCCAGCCTTTATGTATTTTCATTGGAGCTTCACAGTTAAACACTGGAATACACTAGAATGAATTATCACTCAGAAATACACCATAAAATCATTCTTTTTCTCTGCAATAAAACGGCAAATGAGCTAATAGACGAATGAATCTGAAATGTTTTGCACAGGTGTCCCTGCCCTTTCCCTTGATCTCACATGCTCTCGAATGATGTGTATCCTCACTTTCTGTGAAGGTAAACGGAGAACGTTTTGATTTCATTAATGTGAAATAAAATCTATCAGTGCATGTTCAACTTAGCTAACATTAGACAAGTTTATAGATAACGTCAGTTAAATTAGTTAGATAACAGCGGTATATTTGTTAGTGATGTCAGCAAAATATTTTGGCCAAAATTGGGCAAAAACTTTACTTCCAGTTTTCTGGACATTTTTGACCTAAAAAGATTAAACAGGCCTACAACAAAGTGTCAAATCTAACACTTACAAATAATGTTAATGGTGATGATCGTTAGAAAGTGAATAAAAACACAGACTCCTTCAACACGTTGAGAGCAGAACAGGGAAAAATGTCTCTCTGAGTTTTTGTGATTGTCGTAGCAGCAGCAGTACGCTCCTTAAACATGGTGCGCATTAACCTGTCTCATTTCATCAGTCCTGGGGATTAAATCATTTACTGTGACTTTTTTTTCACATGGAAAATTGCGAGCCTATTATAGTATAGTATACCTTTATTTATGATCTTTAACAGTAATAAAAACTTTGACTCTTTTAATGCCATACACAGTATATACAGACGAGTGACAAATGAAAGGAAAAGCGTGCGTCTCTGTTACGTTGTGAGGGCAATTTTGCAGGTTTGGGTTTTGCAGGTTTGGGTTTTGCAGGTTTGGGTTTTGCAGGTTTGGATTTTGCAGGTTTGGATTTTGCAGGTTTGGGTCCAGTTTTCTCCTTAGCGAGAAGGTTTGCTGTAAATCAATACAAAGCTGTTCTGACTGATGAGGATCTGGTGATAGGAGTCGTCTCTTGCTTGAGAGCTCACTGAACAGTTTAATGAGGATGAAAATTATGTAAATCATGTGTTACAGCCTTCACAGTCACTAGATCTCAACATAATTGGGATATTTTGGTCCGATGTTCAAATACAGTACCTACTGAGACAGTTGATGTTTTTTTTTGCCTTCGTCACACACCTGTATCTGTTATATAATAGATTTTGTACAGACAGCTTATAGTCCATCATTTAATATTCTCTCCTGGTCTCACTACACATTTAGTTTCCAAGATATGGCACAAAAACTATACAACAGACAACACTATTACATATGGTGTACCTTTGGTATAAATTTGAATTATGTTCCACTTACCTTGGTCACAAAGGCTTCTGATCCCTGTGAAGATCTAGGCTGGGCTGAAAGCTCTTCCAGTTCTTACCAATGTGCGCTTAGTCTTTCCACTTCCTCTTCTGAGGATCCATAAATATAAATGCCCTGCCCCCAGCAATGAACCTTTCATCAGGCAATAACTTGTGGCCTTCAAGTAGTTATAAAACATTGTCTTTCTTAACCTTTGAAATCATCACTCAGTTGCAAACCCATCGTATCACAAAGGAGCATTGTGGATTTCATTATTAAGTAGGTGTCAGAGAACAAACTGGTCCAGTCGGATGCTTTATGCAACAGTATTAATGTGATTATTGAAAAGACACTCTCAAATATGAATCTAAAGGTTATATACAATTCAGAGTAATTTAGATAAAAAAAAAAAAAGGATACATGAAAAAAACAAATCTTAGCAGTTTAAATATAATCTTTGTCTAGATAACCTTTGTACACACAGCACAGTCTCACAGGTATTACGGCTATTAAGCAAAAAGATGATAAATTTATAATAAATAAATAATTTAAATGTGTTTTGTATGTTCATTTTTTAGCTTCAGTTGTGCATTGACAAGACAGAGTGGTTTATTTAATTATTTTAGCACTCAATTGTCATGTTTGCTGAGGGGGAAAATGGGGTTGTGTAACTTTAACAGGTACACATATCAGTAAAGCGACAACAGATACGCTGCACATTAGTATAAATGCGCTTTTTCACTTTTCAAGCTGATACACTATATACATCTACAAATTAATAGTGACGTGGCATTTACACAAAAAAGGAAATGGTGTCCCATGAGACCATAAGTTTCATAATCATCTTGTTTGTGAAGTGGCTTGAACACAGGCTAGTGAGACTGCAGTGAGTGCTTCTGTGTCCTTCATGTCTAACGTACACCGGATCACGGGTCTGCGTGCACAGGTACATCTAAATTCGAGAACAGTAGTGAAGTGACACCTGTGGTCCAATGATAATAAGATTTCTGTGCTTGTTTGAACTGTATCTGTAAGTGTTAGATAGTCAGGAGGGAGGCGCACACACACACACACACACACACACACGGACACACACAGACACACAATAGTTTATGTATATGGATACAGGTTTAAGCATGCACTTCTATATACACTTAGAAGTTTTGTTTCTCCTGAATAACCCTAAAGGAGAGAGAGATAACAGAGAACAACAAAAAGAGACACATTTAAAAGCAAAAGTCTGCCATTTAAACCAAATAAATCAGCTCGAGACGAGTGTTAGTGTTGCAAATACTGGCTAATTGTTCTGTATTATTTCACTCTGGATGGACAGGTGCAAGATTGGCAAATACAAAAATCTGGTTTCTGGTCATGTGACAAGACAATTAATAACAAAATGATTTATTTATATATACAATGATTTATATACAGAATACTGGACCATCACCAGCTACCACAAAGCTCCTTCCAATCCTCTTCTTCATTCTTATATACCAACAATCAAGCATCATCATTACCACTGGATAAATGAGGTTTAGTCATGGCTATGTGTTTCAAGTAAGTCTGTAGAAGGAAAAGGTCTAAAAGCACAATTGCTTTAAAAATACCAAACTGAATCTCACAATTTAATGATGTTAATTGCTGGCTGGCTCGTACTGACTTTTATCTGTGCTAGCATTTTGGATAAACTTTTCCCTTTACACCTACAAAGTAGAAAGCATTCATTCTTACCTGGAATATTATCAGATTTTGATGTTTCTTTAAACTTAGTAAAACAGCAAACAAAAGAAAGTAAAGGATTTAGTGGAAATGCCATAAACAAGACAGATAAGTGTAGGGAGTGGATACAGCAACAGAACACCTATTAACATATGCATATCAAGTATCTGGTCAGGAATAAGCTCTTTCACCTTGTATGAAACATTTTTAACTCTTTTATGCAAGTTCTAAACTGAAAATGTAAATATCAGTAGTTTGGGGAATGGTGGCAGGGGAAATCTACCCGACACTGCACTTCAGAAAGTCCCAAAATCTTCAGTAGTGCTGAGGTCTGGTGATTAAGAGGAACAGAGCATGCTGGTCATGTGATGTTTGTTAAAACCAACATGTGCCACGTTTTAACTGTTAAAAAGAGCTTTTCAGTGGCTTTCAAACAACACCAGCCCTGCACCTCCATGCACCATGTTCGTGAAAGAAGCCGTTAGAAAGTGTTAGAAACTTTGTTTATCAATCAAATGTTTGGGAGAACCGGACCACAGGAGCACAGCACAGCACCAGCATGCTCTCCTGGGTTTGCCCTCTCACCTCACCATCACTGTAAACAAATGCTCATGGAATTTTATCTGCCGTAGCTACCACTACTAGTGCTAGTGCAAGCTGTTATAATGTATGTAGTCACACAGAGCCAAAAAAATATGCATATACAATTTTAACGAAGTGTGTACACAGCCAGCTGTCTATTCTACACATAATAGCGTAGGTTATTGTGCCATATTGGTGACCCCCATGACTGCACATGATTGTATAATAGACAAAAGCATGCTCTTTCTATTTTTTAACTCTATGGCTGAATTCTAAAAAGACTTTTGCAATTAAAAATTCTGGGTCACTTCAATTATGGGCCTTTTACATGAAAACGAGAGTAAAATGGTTTCCTGTAAGATTACAGCTGAATAAAGGACATAAATTCTTCATGGAAGAATTAATTCACAGTTATCAAGGTAAGCTACGGTCAACTGACTGCATGCCACATACATATATAATTAATTCATATTGTGTGAATGTTTTATTTCATATTTACCATATTTCAGTTCATTTCCATTAATCACTTTAAAATGATAGATTTGTGGATAGATGAAACAGTAAAACGTTTATCACTAACATTGCTCTATTTCTAGTTAATAGAGAATTAGCACTTGTGGTGAGAATGAGTGTGTTTTTGTCTGTTCAGTGATAAATGTAGTTCACACTGAGATGCTAGTCAGAGCGAGATGCTACCAGGTGAAGAGGAGGAACGAAGAGCAACACAAACCTGAGGTTAAACTCTTCCGGTTGGCTTGAGAGTCTGTCAGATTAGCTTCGTTCACATAGCAAACCATTTCAACTCTGTGGTTGCAGTTTATTTGCCCCTAAACCCTCTTCATAGTGAGTTCACAGTTTATCTATAACATTTCTCATAAACAGTGTTCGACTTGGCCAGTCTTATTGTTGTAGTTAAAGCAAAAACCAGGAAGTGTGAAGATGCAAAACATTGCCAAATGCTATGGTGTGTCAGTTCTGAGCTGTGTTATTTTCCTAAACATTTATGCTATATTTGAGCCTTTGCTCGTTTTCTTGATTCAGTGACAACTGTGTTTAAAAATGCTTAATATTCCAGGGATTCACATGTCCACTAGAGGCCTCTACTGGTCTAAAAATATACTGTAGGCCTTTTATTTTAGACAATAACACTGTGTGTGTAAAAGCTGGAGCAGTAACTGCCCAAAACCAAAACTGGCTGATGTAACCTATGTCAGATTAAATAATTCTTAAAAGTTATTTTATTTATTTATTTATTTTTTAATTTAGCAAAGCCTAGATATGAAATTTGAATAATATTTTGGGACAGAGATATGGTTCTGTATGTTGATCGAGCTTATAAAGTGCAACTTTTATTGGTTTTTGATGTAATCATGTCTGTAAGATTAAAATCTACAAAAGAATAGTGTTTCAACACAAACAACCTGCGAAATCTGGACACATTCACAAAATAAACACAAGCAGCTATACTAAGCTTCACCTAACAGTGCTCTGCCTTCGTAACACATGGGATGAGGAGGGCATTAATCCGCAATGCAACCTAGAGGACAAAAATAACTCTAAAGGAGCTGGAGATGATCAGACGAGAGAAGCTGCTCATAGAAGAACCATTACAGTCCAATATGCTGAACTCTGGCAAAAAGCATTTTGAGAGTCTGCAAACAATGAAAAAACTTTTTCTGGTCTGATGCGACTAAAACCTGTTCCAGTTTGTGAGAGAATTGAGACTGAGGTTCCTCTTTCAACAGGACAAGAACCCTAAGCATACTGTTAAAGCTGAACTGACCTGGGGGGTGAGTACTCATGCAGCAAACAAACTGCTGAATTAATTATTTATAACAATAAACAATTGTGTGCCTTCAAAGTTAGACATGTTATCTAAATCAAATGATAAAAAATCTCAGTTAAGTCCATTTCAGTTCCAGGTTGTAACACTGGAAATGTGTTATAGGTCAAGCGAGGCGAAAGGCACTGGATGTTTGGATTTTGTATTAAAGTGCCTCTGTGCTTGGATTCAAATTCTCTCTGAGTCTTTTTATTCCTTAGGCATCCATATTTTGTGATCTTCACAATATATTCTCATTTGCAACCACTGTTACTGATGTAGATTTACTTTATTCAGCACATGACTCATGATTATAAAGATTGTTTCCCTCAATATATAAAATCCTGTTTAGTTATTCGCAAATAATTTGGCAACTGACAAACTGAATTCTCGGAACTCTGCTGACACACGCAGCTTAATTAAATCAGTTTAACTATAATGTGATGTACAGTTAAAGCTATTTGTATTGGTATATTTGATATTTGTCCAGCTGTACTGCAACCTCATCCTTAACACCATCAGGTTTCTGCTTGGGCTCCTTCATTCCCTGGAGTACTGAACACTTTTATATAAACATGTTCAACATGACAGAATATTTAACCAGCACAGTTTATCTGATTTGTATATTGAAGGGCATGGCACCTAAAAAACAAAATGAAACAAAAAACTATTTTAAAAAACTTTAAATAAAAGAGTGAACTTTAAATTAAATGAGTCCATTTAAAACAATAATTCAACTTACAAAAAGCCAAATTAAAAAAAAGAAGCCATCTTTAAATAAAAAGTCTACTTGGAAAAAAAGTCAATTTTAAATAAAAAGAGTCCACTTTAAATAAAAAGGGCCAAAGATGAATTGGAAGATTTGTTTATTTTAAGTTGTTTTTTTTGAATGTTTTTTTTACGTTGACTCTTCCACGCAGAACCAGTGGCACTGAGCATTAACGGTGCCAGAGGGGGTGTCACAGCTTTAGGCACTGGGGAAGCCTGTATGGTTCTGGTTGCATTAGACATGTTGGCAAGGCTGAACGATGAGTGTGTGATCCAGAGAATATAAGTTACTTGGGTCTGGTGATCCCCGTCTGGGCCGTCTGGGCGAGGGTTCTGATGTTGAAAGACCCGAAACACCCGATGATCCCAGGTTACATCACTGATGATGCTTCCACGTACATCACAAGATTTAAACCGTAGTTTTTGTTGTTGTTGTTTTTAAGTTGATTCTTTTTATTTAAAGTTAACTTTTCTTTTTTTTTTAAATTTCGTACTCATCGCACCATTCAGTGACCCCTCACACCCTGTGGATGGGAGGATTAATAGAATGCTACTGGGCCCCATAGCACTGTTACCCATGTGTGCATTACTGCCCTGCATTTTGCTGGTCATTTGCAGTAATAGCTAGAATTCCAGCTAATACACAACTCTTCTCAGCCCGCATTAGATGAGTGTGGGATGTAATGTCTACAACTGCTTCTGGGAGGTTCTTCTAAGCTGATAATAACCTGAACCCATTGAACCACCACTTTCAGCTCCATCAGTGTCAGCAATATCTCGGGAGGCGTCACCTTGAAGATGGCTATGGCTTATGTAGGATTAGATGGTTTGCTATGCCATAGTACAAAGACTTTATTGACATGGGGGATGCATAAGGGATTTCGTGTGTTCTGAGTAATATGATCAGTCACGAGCAGGTTGTGTTTACCCATAATGCCTGACTGTTGATGTGTGTGGTTGATAGTATTACCAGACAAAGCACTACACCCAGATGCGATGACTCCATGATAAAAACAAATGATATTGTCATTGTGTGCCAAATGCAATGCAATATGTTAACTATTCTTCTGCTAGCATTGCAGTATTCCCTGCAATCTGCAGACACTGACTCCTCTGTAAGGGAGTCGAATCAGCCCTGTGGAACCTGCTTGATGTGCTCGGGTTACTGTTTGGGCCTGCTGTCAAAGAAGCCCTATATAGTAGGGTGCAGGTTTTGGATTCACAAAGCCAGTATGGTCAAACAAACAGTTTGTGTGGTGCCTTTAGGATAATACACTCCTTTCCCATCATTCAGCGTATACAGCGTGCCTGTCTGCCTCACACTCCTTTTAGCAGTTCACCCTCAGGCTTGTGGTAAGTGTCCGCGTGGCCCATGTGCCCTGCAGGAAAGACCCTAAACAACAAACTACCACTAAAGAGACTTGCAGAGCTTACACCTGAGGCATTTATACAGCCACAAACATTTCCACAGTCCATGCTGAAGCAAGATCTAACCCCTGGAGTACTGCCAAGCTTTACCCTCTATCTACTTGATCATATTACTACAATTCAAAACAAAGTGCAATATCTTTCTGAGGAAGTGGAAATGGGAAGATAAGTGTGAAGATTTTGAGATTAGGCATAAGATTAGGATTTTGAGGTAAACCAGCATTAGGTTTGTGGGTATGTTAGAGGATGCATACTGTTTCTGTACCGCTGTAGACTCTACACTACTCAGATATTCTTTTAATTCAAGATAGAGCAGATCGTAAACTACAAGCAGATCAAGACTGGAGACATGACCATCCTCATCACTGCATATTTAACAGCGTCCACTTGCAGCTCAAGTTGGATTACAGGGTCAGTTTTTTTTTTATCCATAGAATGGTGTGGAAAGGAAGTTCACATCACCAGACGGCAAACAAGTACAATTAGCAAAAGATGCACAAGGACTGTTCATGCCAATTATTCTGACCTCATATTTACGTGTCAAATGTTTATTGCTTTGCTTTTTTTAAGGTCTGCTTTGCTGTAGTTTGAGCTTTGTTTACATGTGCATGCTCGGGGGAACATGATCTGGTGAGGAAGCCTAACTGTTTGGGTGTGCATTGAGTTATTGTAGTTAAAGCTACCTGTATATCCCATTTCTTAGAATAAGCCTGTCAGGCTATTTATTTATTTATTTATTTATTTAAATACTACAGTATTAGGGTCTTAAGGCAGACTGCATTTGTTCTCTTACTATTTATTGACTTACTTTTTTTGTGCAAATGTTATATGCCCTTATATTGTTTTCCTGTCGTATCTCTCCTCTTAAGTAGGTCATATAATCAGAAAATTCATTTTGTGTGTGTGTGTGTGTGTGTGTGTGCATGTGTGTAATATTAACTGTACTTTTGTGGTATATTTAGTGGAGTTGGCAGCATATATGATATTTCTGCACTACTCTATGCCTGAAAAACTGTCATTTATTCTCTTAATTTGTGACTTATTTTGAAATTGTATTAATCTATTTGTACCTAAATAATTCTGCAATTCTTAAGTCTCTAGGTTTCCTGAAGATAGTTTAATTTCTCGTAATACTGACAAAGACCATCGATCTGCCAGAGACCCCAGAATCTTGATTGTGGCAGGCTTAAGTGTTCCTGGGTGGGTAAAGTGTTTCATTTTAATTTTTACTTTAAATCTAGAGAGGTGGCAATTTTAATAAGTAATTAAATTGTCCTATAATAAGGTTACAGCAAATTAAAAACCTGATTATTGCATGCAGGTTACTGCAAGGTCATGTGCTATTGCTGAGTATCTGTGCTCCTAATTTTGATGACCCTGGTTCATTGTAAAGTATTTGAGAGTCTCCCATCCATAGACCTAAATTCTATAACTGATCCGGACTTCTGCTGACAACTTCTCTCACCGAGACATATTCTAATCTATACAGTGTAGTTTGTGATGCAGTATCAGTATCTGCAGTATCTACAATGTTGAGAACCATTTCTGTTTTCTACAGAAGTTCAGAAAGGCCAAAAAATCCTGGTTTTTTTTTTTTTTTTTTTGTGATCTCAAGATCAAAACAAGAACAAAAGTTATTTTGTCCATGTTGTACAGCAACTTTGGTTATCTTGAGATCACAAGAAAAAAAAAATCACTCATTAAACTCACGCCTTTCTGGATTTCTGTAGAAAAAAGAAATGGTTCTGTACATTGTAGCTGCATTTACACTGTGCATTTAAATTTTCCCTTTGCTATAGCATATGTTGGTAGAAATTGGTTTGATTTCATTCTGATTATTTGCTTTAAAGCAAATTCGTGGCCACAGACTATTTTTTAAATCAGCCCAAAAATGCTATCAGCAAATTTCTTTTCACATCTCCAACTATGCTAGCATTTATTTTTACCATTTATATTTAATATTTACACTGAAACTTACAACTATTATTTGACATGAGTGACTATATAAATGTATCAGAATCGCCTCAAATGTTCAAAAAAAGTCAGAGAGAAAAGAGTATTCAACTTTTTACATTCGGCTCCTCGTATATATCAGAAAATAATTGTATTTCATAAATAAGACAATAGTATATGCTCATGTTTAGCCTATACAAAAAAAAAACCCTGTTTATGTGACTTTTTTGTTTAGTCCCACAGGATCTTAGTCATAAAACACACCTGTAGTTTCAACCAGATGCTCTGTGAACCTTTCTTTTTTTTTTTTTTCTGGTAAATGAACACTGCGCCTCCTCTTCGTATCTGAATTTGAACACGTTATCTGTTAATTCCAAATAATTTATTCATACTTGGTTATTGGAGCTGTACACTTAGGTGTGCTGTGTAAGAGAGCTGTTTCTTTTCCTATTACTTCATTCATGCGCTCGCAGTGTGGGCTGAGATTTTTGTCTATTGAGAAGCAGATTAAAAATAGACTAATGTCATTGATGCGTGTATGAAATTTGCGAGGGAAAATGCTTGACAATCTAAAGGCAGTTTACACAAACAAAAAGACAAAGACAACACAATCAATCGCGTATCATTTTCAAGCTACACCATAAGTGAGGAGTGTGTATAATGATGGGACACTCCCTCCTTTTTGTTATCCCTTTGTGCATACATGCATTACTAATGGCCAAGAGAGTCAGATCACTAGGAATGAACAAAACTGTCTCCATGGCAACTGCATAAAGAGGGAGAGGGAGAAAGGGAGAAAGAGAGAAAGAGAGAGATTTGGTGAGAATTAGTGTCAGTGGGATTAATCAAAAACAGAGAAAAACATATTTGTCATATGGAAAGCCATTTTAGCATAAATTGCCACAAACTGTACAAGTCATAAATCAAATTTGAGTAGAAAAATGAAATTCTGTCTAGTCAGAATAGGAATTATAGATAAATTTAATCCTGCTTCCTTTTGTTTTGGACCACGGAAGCATTCTCATTAGCTTATCTCTTACCAAGTAACAATAGCAGATCTTCACCCCGTGACCGTGACTGTGCACCACATGAGTAATCTATAAAAGGTCACCGCTACATCAGGTCTACTGAAACTGAAGTTCTGGAGCTTCCACTTGACACAGATGATCAAACACCTGAACCAATTCATGCAGAGTCGCCCAAGTGAATCACTGGATTTTCCCATAATTTATCAATTACATTATGTGCACTCAAAGGTGCACTGCAGCTGCGACGTGAGGAAAGTGCATGCATAGTGGCTGCACTGCCAGATGCAGAAGCACTAAGATAGAAATTATTGCCTCCAGTTCAGACACTGATGTATGTGTGGCCCCTGTAGAGGTTCCTTAAAATGCTGCAGGTCTTTCTAGTGGTACACGCTGATGAAGTCCTGCATGTAAATGCAGCCAAATGTAAAGGACTTGAGGTTACCAAGTGTATAATGCTGTAACGAATGTAGGTTGTATCTCTAACATGAGGCACAGTTGTTCCTGGCTTTTAATACAATAATACACATAACTGCTGGTAAAATTGGTATTAAAATCCTACAGGCTTCACTAACCAAGCAACAGCAGAGCAGTGAAGTGCATTAGATTACTGGGATTGTTATTGCAGATGAGAAAGCTGGCTCAGATGACATGGTCAGAAGCCTTATAAAAACTCACTGCGCCACCTGCCACTAGTATCTGCACAAATCTTTGGCACGCAGGCCTGGGAGGCACGCGGCCAAAACATTTTGAGGCAACAAGATACATCTAGGTTCCCTTGTCTGTAGTTACTAAGAGGTTGAAATTCTGGTTTATTTGTATGGTTTGTACACATGTACAGTCTGATCATAACACACTGCTGTTGCACACACTGAAACACTGGAGATCTGTAGCTCGAACCGAACGAACCTGAACAGAAATAACTGAACTCAGGACATGGCAGTGGCCTAGACTGATTTTTTCCACCTCAGTGAAAGTTGTTCATACACTATTCCTGTGAAAGTTGAGTTACATAAATTGTAATAGTGAATGGCTGGAGTTATGCAGAATACAGCGTGGGCCACATCAGTGCACATTTATTTCACTGCACAGTTCATGTTGGTGTACAATTTAAAAGTGGACCAATCTCTATATTGTATCCTTACATACATACTGTAGTTCATTGTTGCCCACCACCAAATACAAGGGTCTTTTTAAGATATTTTCTGAGCCAAAAAAAGGAGGTGGCCTCCACCTTTCTGGATTCTAAAACACCTACATTAATAAATTGTTATTCCTTGTGCTATGCATATCAGATGTAATGTGAACAGTGAACAAGTAAGAGTGGTTGTGACCATAGACCTGGAAAGATGCATTCGCACATTTCAGTTGCAGTGGGACACAGGCAGTTTCCCTGCTTTTACATCAGCAGAGTGATATTACTTTACCTTTGTGTTAGCGTTGGCACCCAGCGTGTTCACACTGTGTATGTAAGCCACATTAGAGCCTTTATCTGGAAGGCTGCTGGGCAGAAAGTACCAACACCATGTGTTCGGCAAGAGGCTTGTGGCTTGCAAGAACCAGGTGGAAGCACTAGGACCAAAGTCAATCACAAAAATAGTCGCTTTCACTCCTTTGAAAATTGTTAAATGACCATCCCGTCCGATCCTTCTTGACCCAAGACAGGATGCTTTCCTGAAATTGTGAGTAGCTATACATCACCCATATCCCGACTTTAGATGCTAATATGTAGGATACTAATATTTGCAAACCTTTCTGATGTTAGCTGAATGCTCATCATCTGTCAGCCGTATCTCAAAGATAACCCCTAAAAGTTTTCTCCATGCAAAGAGGGAAGTTGCAATGATAAATGCCTCCCAGCAAAGCTATAGTTTAAAAACTTGAAAGTAAAAGAAAGGTGGGGAACATGACCTTATTATGTCCTTGAAATAAAATTTGCCATGTTGTCAAAGTGCCCCAACATTATCAGGGACCCCTAAGGGGGTTTTAAATATTAAAGTTGACCAACAGGACCATGGTGGGGTTTTACATCACTACCAGGAAGGCAAAATCGCAAGCAAGTTCTGGAGGTGGACAGATATGTTAAGAGATTCCTACATATTTGGCTGATGCAGTCAGATAGTGGACTCACTGTCTTGAAAAATCTGGGATTTGCAAATATTCAAGGAGTTTTTTCAGCTAATGTGGTGTACCTGCAGAAGAGTGGACAGACACCTCAGTGTCCAGTGGCTTCATGCTTTGGGCCAGGATGTGTTGGCACACAATCGGCTAAATCTACTGCTGTTAATTTTCATTGCTGTTGCTACTGTGGATGACAGTGAATCCCATTCAACAGACAATATAACTGTCGATAGCCCCATTCCGGCCAAGCAGATCATGGTTCCATCTCCAACACGTTCCATCTGCCGTTATTAGATTACGTTAGCCTTTTTTAATCTGCAAATATGACAGTGGCACCACCTGACGTTTTTAGATTTTAGGAGGCAAAAATTTTATTTGATGCACTGAAAATGTATTTACATAAAGGGCATATTGTAGATTCGTGTGACATATGCCATGTATTTTTAAAATTATTTAAAATTGGACTTGGACAAGCATTAGTTACTTGGAAAATGCATGTCATGTCACTGATCCTAAATATAATATATACAGTACATTTAAATATATAAATATAAATTTAATATATAAATATAAATTTAATATATACAGTACATTTAAATATATAAATATAAATATAATATATACAGTACATTTAAATATATAAATATAAATTTAATATATACAGTACATTTAAGGTACTGGAAAATGCTGATATAGAAAACAACATAATTATGCATTACTATCAATCCTGGACACTAGATGGCATCAGATTGTGCCTATAAATAGAAAGTTTGCTGTTGTCAAGGCGAGTAAATATGGTATTTTTTGTATTTTTTCTTAATGCAGGTCCCATTAAATAAAACACTAACCCACTGCATGGGATTTCATTCTGTAAATGCATATTGTTTTTTGGTTAGGTATGAATTATCTGTCACTATACTTTTCTAACATTCATTAATTAACATTTACATTTCATTATTAATATTTTAAACTTCATTTGACAGAAGTCCAGAGCCCTAACTGCTGAGTCTCACCTGCCAGCATCCATGCTTTTATCTGAGTCAAGTTTCAGATTATTTCAATATTATAAGCTCCCTGCAGATCTCCCTGAATTATTCACATCTATCTGTATACATGTTTATCACCCATACTACCTTAGTTTGTCTGGTGGGGTAATGTTTGACATCTAATTAGAAATAGAAAAAAAAAACCTTATTTGCTCAACATTATGGCTCTTCATAATAATGTTATATAAAATTTCCTGTTTCTTAGTAACTTAGCACCCTTTTGGTAATTGTAATTAATTTTATGTGTCTTTAATTCATTATATGTTCACCCTAATCTAGATGTAGCAATGGAAAAAATGTGCTTGCAGAAGTGCAGTGCAAAACAGGAACAGCATAAGAGTGTAGGCGAGAGGGAGAGAGAGGAAACGCGTAAGAAGGGGTGGTACCTTTCTGACTAAATCATACATTTGTATTGTTCGGACTGCAGAGAGGATCAGTCAGAGACAGAAGACCTGAAGGCACATGTTCCCAGTGAATCTGATGTATTTGAAACAGCACAACACTTTGATGTCTTGTAGACTTTACCACCATTTTTTTTGTGAACTCGTATCTTGATATGATACTAACACAACCATGGACAGGAACCCCTGGGTTTCGGCTCTAGTCATATTACTCCACTTGACACTTTACGTATCAGGTAAGTGAATTAAAAACTTCATTATGTTACTCACAGAGAACCAGTATGTTTTTTACAATTTAAATACATATGTTAAATAAAATACCAATTTAACTGAGTGTTAGACAAACGTGTTATTAAGTATGTTAACTTAAGTGTGTGTGATGTAGTCTACATTTTCCGTAAGTAAGTAAGAATGGGGTTTTTATCATTATTTTCCACAATGTGTACGAATTGTGTGAGGAATCGACTGATGATTCACGGGGATGCTATTTAAAGTAGTACTATATGATATGTATACAGCACAAGGTTAGTATGAAGCCATGACTTAAGCGTTAAAAAAAGCTGTGGGAAGTTTTGCAAAAAATCCACTCCAACATCGCTGCTCAACATTTAAATGGTTTTTCTGTTTGTCAGGGGGGATGACACCAGGAAATGTTACTGTGCACATATGGGAGGGGAATGTAACTATAACCTGGGACCCACCTCAGGGAAATCCTGGGGATTACCACTATCAAGTTCAGCTGTCAAAGTAAGATGTGTATACACACAACCACACACACACACACACACTATATTACTTTTTACTATTTACTTTTGCTCTATGAACTGTTTGGGGAAAAGCTAGAAACAGGGAAATTCACTTCTATAGTCTTCTTGTACACAAAGGTAAATTCATGATAATGATTAAAATGTTTGATGGAAAATTCAAACTAACACATGTCTGGGTGTACAAACATTTCCAAAAATATCTTCTGGGATTTTTTTCTTAAAAGATTAGTGATTATTTGGTTATCTGCCGCACCTGATGCAGCTCATCAAGAGCCACAAGACTTAAACATTTAAAGAAATCAAAGGGAAAAGCTCCCATACTGAGCTCCTTTATCTATCTGTTTCATTAATGATTTGTTGTTAAGATCATTAAAAGCTTAATATTTTACCATTTTGGGCTTGGCCCATTTTTTTAACCAGGAGTGTGTATGTATGTATATACACACACACACACACACACACACACACCTGCACATTTATGCAGTGATCTGTAAACTCTAGAGACTGGTGTGTGTGAAAATCCCAGGAGATCAGCAGTTTCTGAAAAACTCGAACCAACCCATCTGGCACCAACACCCATGCCACGGTTAAAGTCACTGAGATCACACTTTTTCCTCATTCTGATGTTTGATGTGAACATTACCTGAAGCTCTTGACCTGTGTATGCATGATTTTATGAACTGTGCTGCTGCAACATGATTGACTGATTAGAGAACTGCATGAATGAGCAGGTGTACAGGTGTTCCTAATAAAGTGGATGGTGTGTGTGTGTTTGTGTGTGTATATATATTTGTACAGTGGGGTTCAAAAGTCTAACAGCACCTTGAAAATCTGGGATTTTTTAAAAAATTTATTTAAAACTGGAAATAAACACAAAGTTTTAGAATTTTGAAAATTCTGAAACACGAGAAGGGAAATGTGCAACAACTTGACTATTCAGGATTCTACTTTTCACTCAAGTTGTTGACCTTTATGTTAAAAACCTTTATGTTGAAAAAGATTGGGAAACACAGAACTTTTGGACCCCACTGTGTGTGTGTGTGTGTGTGTGTGTGTGTGTGTGTATGTGTGTGTATGTTTGTGTGTATAAAACCTAATATATGCACCGTCTCTCTCTTTTCCTAGTTACCTTGATTCTCCTGGAGTCTGGGAAAATGTTTCCCACTGTAGTCTTCTTAAAACCACCGTATGTAATATTGGATATCTTTCAGAGGATTCAAATTTCAGAGTGCGAGTTGGATTAGTCACGTCTCAAAACACTAGTTGGAGTTCTAAACGCCATATTAATATTCGACTCAGTGAGTATTTGAGCTGCTTTACCCTGTTTGATATACTTAATCATGTGACAATCTATACATGTTTCACAACTCTTTTCTAAAACAGTGGAGATTTATATCATATTTGTTTCTTATTCTTCAGCTGTGGTAGTTAAATGACATTTTATCTACTAAGTGAGTTACTCTAACTAAGTGTATTGAATACAATACCTTTGTGTCTTAGGTCAGCTGTATGCCCCAACCTTCACTCTGTCATCCACCTCAGACTCTGTGCAAGTCAAGATACACAGGAAACAGATACTTGATGAGCTCTTTACCAATGGTGTGCAGTACACCGTGTATCTGTGGCCAGATGGGCAGGAAAACCAGGTAAGATTGTCACTAAAATTTACTCATTAATTATATGCAATTAGCATAATGGTCCTAGACCATTCAAAGTCACCATAAAGAAATATTTAACCTGTTTTTCATCTTCATGCCTGTTGAAGAGTGCTCTCTGTTTTCATAATGCTCTATATTCCTTGGTGCACAGACACTGACAAAGAGTGATGACGACACTGATGATGGTGATATGATATACATCTCATTGAGGTCATTGCAAGTGTACTGCGTGCTTGTGAAAGTGGAGAGTACATCAACTGCGGCTAGCAGCATCTCTTCTGTGCAATGCATAAAGCTACCATTAGGTAATCTCACTAGCAGTAGATTGATATTTATATATCCTCAGAGCATGGCTGAAATGTATTTTGCTACAGTAAATACTTATCTTGTTTATCTGTATTTCTCTTGTTTATAGATGCGACAGTGTTTATTTGCCTCGTTTCACTGGGACTGTTGGGCATTATAGCTTTTCTAATGCTCTTTATTTATTTCCTGAGGCGACCTCAGAAAATGCCTAGTGCTTTGGTGAGTCATTTCTGTCATCATCTGGTTTCACCAAAACTAAAAGCAGAGAACAAGCTAGTTTCAGTGAACAGAAAAGGAACCAAGTAACATCTATTTGAAGTTCACTGCTTATGCATATGACCAATGAAACAGTCACTTCACATTTCTTAGAAATCTAACTAATAGGGAAACACAGAAAACCGGGGATTTTTGTATCAGCAATTACACAGTGTTTTTAGTTGAAAAATGAAAATTTTCTGAAATTTTTCTGGTGGGAAGTGTGATTTCATTTATAGTTATACAACAGTTAGCTCCAGTCCACTAACTTGATTGGACCAGCAGTGTTCCAAGACTGCTGATATACTATATGGCCAAAAGTACTCATATGTGTGATTGTCACACCCCATATTGGGCGAGGAGGTCTGGGGTGCAGTCGGTGTTCCAGTTCATCCCAAAGGTGTTCAGTGGGGTTGAGGTCAGGGCTCTGTGCAGGCCACTCGAGTTCTTCCACTCCAACCTTCACACACCATGTCTTCATGGAGCTCGCTTTGTGCACAGGGGCATTGTCATGCTGGAACAGGTTTGGGCCTCTTAGTTCCAGTGAAGGGAAACTGTAAAGGTACAGCATACAGAGACGTTCTATACAACTGTGTGCTTCCAGCTTTGTGGAAACAGTTTGGGGAAGAACCACATATGGGTGTGATGGTCAGGTGTCCACATACTTTTGGCCAAATAGTGTATTTAGTATAACAGCACTGGTACATTTGACTGTTTGTGTCACCCACTTGTCTGTGTTTGCCACATAAAATTCAATTCTAGCAATAGTCTGTTGCAGTGAAACTGTTAGTACACTTACTACCGGCTGTCAGTCAGGCTGTGCTCTAACCTGCCGTGGCTTCTTTGGAACTATTTTCATTTTTGGAACAGGAATAAACAAAATATTTGGCCATATTGTGTCAGAAATGTCAGTTACCTGATTTAATTTCACAGTCATGCTGTCGTACTGAATCTCAGCATGGCTTGATTACCTACAGCCGAATCACAACCGTGCTGATATTCAGGACAACAGCACTCTTGCTCACACACTATTGCTTAAATATGTAACTTGTGTATCTTTTCCTCTCAGAAACTTGTTGTAAATGTATGGAAGCCCATGATTGTCAAATCTGACCAAGTGGAGACCGTGACGGACAAGGGATGGATAATCAACAACGCAGATACAAAAAAGGGCATTGAATTTACTGAGGAAGACAAAGAGAGGAGAGGAAGCCTGGACAGTGGAGTAAGCATAGAACAGCTGCATCTGTCTGTCAGCAGTGCAAAGACGGAGGAACAAATCGGAGATGTACAAGTGGACAGCGGTTGTGGAAGTCTAAAAGGAACTGAGGTCAGTGGAAGTGGTAGGAGAGTCACAAGACAATTCTCCATACATGAGATACACTGCAGCGGTAAAGATGAGGGAACAGAGGACAGTGGATTGGGACTGAGCCATCATGAAGTTTCTGGTTCTCTAGAGGGGGAAGACACTGGACTATTGTCCAACGTAGTGGTTGGGGATGGATATCGGAGTCAGAGTCCCTCAAGTGTGGAGGTGCAAACTGACATGGACTCGAACCTGGCTGCTCCATCAGCTGGATATAGGTCTGGTCAGGTGACATGTATGTGTTCAGACCATGAATATTGCATTTGGTGCAAATTTAAGAATCCTTTCCCTGAAGACTGTCAACCAGTAACTCAATCAGACTTTAGACAAACTGATGATGGTAACTCTGTGACTTCTAGCTACTTGAAGAAGAGTTTTATACAAACAGTAAACCTTTTAAATATGGAGGTCCCAGAGACAGAGCCTGCCCTGTCAGACAATAACTGCTCTGAGTCTTCTCTCATTCTCTTGTCATGTCCACTACTTCTGCAAGATGAAAAGAAACAAGACAGCATAATACACGCAAGTTCTTTCACACTTGATAACATGGAACTTACATTTTCCTGAACTGCTTGCTGTGACTTTTGTTTAAAGAGAGTACAAATGTGACTGGAAATATGGCCTTTAACTTTCAGCTGGATACTCGCGGTACTCTGAGAAATGGACTAGTCGTATTTTCACACATATTTTTCACACAACCATATTCATTGCATAAATTGTAATTTTAGATCATTAAGAATCTAATTATCCAATGAGGATGCAAATATATTATACCTCAAAGCCAGTTTGGACAGATGGAAGGATGGACAGATGGGTGGATGATCTTCCTACAAAATAAAAAAAAAAAGGAAAAAAAAATATCAGCCGTATGCTGCTCTTGATTCAACTGTAAAACATTTGTTTTTCTGAATGTCTGAAATGTACTACAATGCAGTAATAGGACAATTTATGCCTCCTTGGTCTTACTTATTTTAACTAATCTGTTATGATCAGGTTATTATTCTGATAATAGTTATTTGGATTTGTAAAAATGAACATTTTGAAACTTCAGAAAAATTGTATGGATTGTTCTATTACTAGTCAAATGCTGCATTGCTTAAGATGGACTTATGCTGTGTGAGGAATTCTTCATGCACAACACATCTCAATGTCTGAACACGACCACCAAAGGGATGTGCACATGCTTTGCGTAGTAACCCATCATAAGCACAAAAGTGGGAGAAATCAAAGAACAAACTTTTTTTCTGCCACTCAGAGTGGCTTCATCAAGCTTCAGAAAGACTTTATGTGGGATACTGTGTATATATAAGAAATTAATACAGCATTAATAAAGGGCAAATGTGCTGTGCTGATTGAACAGGGGTCAGAACCGGAATCGATCCGGCGCTGCTGAAGCAGAACCAGTATTGATCCTTATCTATACTTATATTAAGTTTATTTATTTATCTATTTATTTATGTATTCACTCACGCACACACTCACTCACTACTCACGTACCTACCTACCTACATACCAGGTTTTTTTGTCACTATAGGATAAACAGGATAATTCTGTTAAAAAAAACACAACAGGAACACTGAACCCAGAGTTACAGTAAACCCACCGGACTTCTCAACAACCAATAGGGAAGTGCTCTTCTTGTGGAGGTTGAAAATGACTTAACTCCAAGTTTCCGTTTCAAAGTCGAACACAGAATTAAAAACAGCTTTGTCCACCTTTTTTCGGAAATTAAATGTGTGTCATTTGGACAAGGTCTGCTCCTGAAGTCAATATCTATGTTGATCTGTTCCCTCGCCTGTCTAAGCGGTCATCTAATAACTAATGAGCTAATAGAGTAATGGATCAGTCCTTAAGATGGCACTGGAGATTCCCACATGGCGAGGCCAAGTCAATAAAAGCTATGTTAATGTTACGTTATGTAAAGCTATGTTAAGCTAATGTTAAAAATAATATTGAAACTGAGCCCAATCAACTCTCCTTCTCCATTCTCATACCCACGTGGGATTCCGTGCACTTTCCTGTGGTTGGTGGAAACACCTGGCCTTAGCAGAGAAGAAGAATAATTTGTTTGTGGAAGCACACAGTTATTTTCATTCATCATATCTGCATGATCTGAGAGTTTAAATTAAAACTGCTTAGTTCAATTTCAGATCAGTTTAGTGCTAAATTTGTAATAACTGATAAATAAATTACTTTATAATATGGCCTATAGTTTGTGTTTTTTATTTCTTTTCCATGAGAAATCACGTCATAATGCCTTTTGCTAAGTGATTTGTAGCCAACACCAATCACTCAGGGCATTTTTTGGTTAGCTGCTGTTACTTAAAGGAAAAGTAAATGTAAGTAAAATGTAAATAATATTTTGGATATTTTTAGCATATGAAGTTTGAAACTACACCTCTCTCTATCTGTGTTCCTTTCCAAAATGAGAGACTATCATCTGCCAAAGATTAGCCTCAATTAAATATTAATGACTGCTGATATGTGACTACATCACTCAGCCCTAATTCCTCTCAGTGTGTGATTTCACGCTTGGCAAAAAAATGGCTCTTAGCATCTCCATATCCATGACCTTATATGCGTTCACACAAGGCCATGTAGCACACAACATATATATGCAGATAATAAAGTCACCCTAAACATAGAGCCTTTTCTATACGTGCATTAATGCAGAGGATTAATCTGAGGGAGGAGATTCGCAAAAACAGTCACTGCAGCGGAGCTGAACACATGACAGGCATGTGAGCGTCTATCAGGGTCCACATGCAATTATATGAAGCTGAACTGAACAAAATTATATTATCCATCAAAGGATCCAGTGTTACAGCAGATGTAGGTTCTGCAAACAGAAGTAACAGCAGCAAGCTTGAGTCAAAACGTTTATTTTACTCATCAAATTACAAAAAGACAAATTTTACTCACACCAAAAACCCCAACTGTCTTCTAGGAATAGCTGATAGTTACCTTAAATAGCTGTAGATGCTTTACATTATTTCTAGTGATGCATAGTTCTGCCAAATAATTTATAATATTTTAGGCTACATGTGGAATTTGTGGAACTTTACAGAAACTTTTTGTTTCTGAGGTGTGACAGTATATGAAAGTGTTGGGTCTTGAGTTTGTCTTTTAAAAAAACCACATTTGCTTAAAACAGAGAAGTAATGCGTCACGCGTGGGGAGTCGGCGGCGGTGGACGCAAGTGCAGATTTATTAATAAACAACAAAACGGTGAAAACAAAAATCAGAGACCTGAGGCAAAGACTATGAGTGAGACTATGGACCAACCAGCAACACACAAACACATCAACAAAAGCTTGACAAAGACGTGCTTCCAAACTAGAACTGATGAAAGGGTGCTAAATCAGGGTGCAACGAGACACAGGTGATAGTAGTTAGGACATGTGACATGCTGGGGCTGATGGGAAATGTAGTTTTTGGGCACTACCATAACATAATGCAGCAGTAAACAACACTATCACCTAAAACATATCGGTAAAGCAATAAGAAAAATGCAGCATACCACTTCTACTACCGTATCACAACACAGATTTAGATAAAAGATCTAGTGATATATTGCGGTAGTTGGCCATCTGTGCTTCCTTTAATCTCTGATTTACAAATCTGTGGCTTAAAATAAAAGAACTATTTGCTTTGTACCAGGAAAATAAGGCCCACGTCCTTACAACAATGGCCTATGTTAAACTACATCATAAAACTTTATCACATTAAAATCTAAATCTGAAAGGATGTGTACCAACACTGTAGAGAACCTTTCTATTATCTCTGACCTCCATCTAAAGCTGGATACGAGACAGAAACCAGCTTAGAATACATGACAGTTTCACTCAAGATAAATACCTACAGATATGACTGATGTACTTACAGATATGAATGAGGCATTCTGTTGTTGTACTATGTGTTTTTTGTTTCCCAAAGAAAGAAAGAAAGGAAATCGGCTTGAGAATCATTGTCTCCATTGTGACTGGGATCCTGCAGGAGGCAACAAAAAAGCTGTTCAAGCAGGAGGTTTTTACTTTCAAGTAATTTGGATGTGAACATGAAGAGTGTGAGATTGGAGGACAAAGACCAGGTTCATTAACTCGTTCATTACCATATGGCAGTCCTCAGGAACTGCCTAGTCAGTGTTGTGACATTAGGCTAGTGGGTTGTTTATATTTTGGGAATATAAACAAACTAAATTTGTTAGAAAACAGCACTGGAAGATACAAACCAAAATAATATCTGCATGAGCAGGATTAAAAAAATAGTCTGTAGTTGAGACTAATTATAAAATAAAGTGATGTAGAACAGAGCCAGAATTAACAGACCATGCTGACTGTGGTGGTATTTCTGCCTCTGGGGGGTTTTTCTAGCGTTTTCTGGGGGAACAGAGTTCATATTTATTAATGTATTTTTTTTTTTGAAAGAAGAAACACACAACACAAAGAAACACACTTGTGGTGTAGGCCACATCCACCTTCTTTTTCAAAAAGCATGGGTGATATAAACCATTACCCTCAACTAAAACAAACAAAGAAGGTAAAACCCTGAGTGAGTAAGTTGAACAATAAATTATTTGAATGCTCTTCTAAAATGGAAAGCCCCAAATTATTCATAAACCAAGAAGCACATTTAAAATTTGATCGAAAATTTTAAAACCATCATCACAAAAAAGCCATAACTGACAGGAACCCAAGTTTCCCAACAACTCTAAAATACCTTCATGACTCTCCATAAACCTCTTTATTTTAAAGACAAATCAAGAATTTATATAATTCTTCATTTTGTCTCAAGTGCAAGAATTCATGTTTTATGTTATTTTAAAAAATAGGGTGGATAAAAGGTTAATGCTGAAGTTGGTTAACCTTTAGATCAGAAAAAAAAATCAAATGGAAATGAAAATAACATTAAAAGGATGGTTTGGGATTGTTTAAAGGAAGGTTACCTACAGTTTAGAAGAAACACTTCTGTGGAGTTTCTGTGGCTTAGAAAACGTCGTCTTGCATGACTATTATTATAAGCTTAGTCATGATTGTTGGTTGGTTTCCACCCACGTGTTCTCACACATGACTTCTGCATCTTTGCATGATCTATTTGGTTCACTGAATTGTTAGACTCTACAATAAAACAGGGATCAAAATATGATTTTCAAAGAGATCATGAGCACAGACTCACCCACACTGGATGGTTGAAGATTAGAAAAAAAAATCACCTGGTCTTTTTCCCGTCTTCAGCTGTCAGCTGTCCAGTTTCAGTGAGTCTGTGCTCATGATGGCCTCAGATTCCTGTTCCTCGCTGACAGGAACCTGACATGGTCTTCTGCTGTTGTAGTTCATCCACCTCAAGGTTCGATGTTTCATGTGTTGTGAGATGCTTTTCTGCTCACCACGGATGGAAAGAGTGATTATTTGAGTTTCTATAGACTTCCTGTCAGCTCAGACCAGTCTGGCCATTCTCTTCTGATCTCTCATCAGCAAGGGGTTTCCACCCACAGAAGTGTCGCTCGCTCAGTGTTTTTTTTTTGTTTTTTTCGCACCATTCTGTGTAAACTCTAGAGACTGGTGTGTGTGTGAAATTCCCAGGAGATCGGCAGTTTCTGAAAAACTCAAACCAGACCATCTGACACCAACACCCATGCCACGGTTAAAGTCACAGAGATCACACTTCTTCTTCATTCTGATGTTTGATGTGAACATTAACTGAAGCTCTTGACCTGCATCTGCATGATTTTATGAACTGTGCTGCTGCATGATTGACTGATTAGAGAACTGCATAAATGAGCAGGTGTACAGGTGTTCCTAATAAAGTGGATGGTGAGAGTATATTTTAGTGTTGCAGTTTTAATTGGTAATATTTAATTTGAGTTTACAGTGTGTCAATAGAAAATGTGCCAAATGTTTTGCTGACTGCAATTTCGTAGCTAATTTTGTATAAACACCTGAGATTACCCAATCTTCCTTTTCTCTCTTCTTTAAATAAATAAATAAATATTTAGGGATCATTTCAAATGTAAATTTTATATCCGAATTTCTGTAAAGCTGCTTTGTGACAATGTCCATTGTTAAAAGCACTATAAAAATAAATCTGAATTGAAATTGTTCTGTGCCAGATCTGCACAATGCAGCGTGCAGAGCGAGCACATGTACATCGTGATGCCAGGCAGCTATGATGTTGCTTAGAGAAGAGCAGGTACAATAAATGTGAATAGAGAGACAATCAAGAACAGCATCAACAACAGCAGAGGACCATGCAGAGCTGACAGTCTGAAACACAAAGCAGAGAACAACACACAAGCCAAAAAAAACAACAACCTGCAATCCAGCATCTGAAATCCACCAACCTGATCACTGAGTCTACAGCCAGAGAACCTGACTTCCTGGTACAGTCATGTTCACTTTACAATTCATCATAAAAACAAAAACAGATAAAGTAAATGCAAAAACACACACACAATACAAAAAAGAGAAACAGTGAGAAGTGCCAGCAGAGATGTGTCTCAGACAGAAGGAGAATCTACATGGTGTTAGTGACTATCTAACTAAATTTAACATCAAGTGCAACAAATAAATTACAGTACAGTAAATTAAAGTACAGCTTCTACCTCTTTGTCCTAACAGTTTTAAGCCACAATGTGATTCTACAGAACTTTAAACTAAGATCTAAATGCATTCAATTATATTTTCACAAGATATTAAATTATCCTAATTATCCAATAGTTAGCTGTTGAACAATAGCATCTATCATATAATAGAAAAATACTATCTATTTATTGAATTCTCTTTATTTCAGTGTGACAGCTGCAGTGCATGGGGTACTAATGATTAACGTAATAATTTCCAATGCAAACCCTTTATTTAAAGGAAGTGGTCTTGTGGACTGATTAAAGTGCACTAGTGTATAACTCCTATGTGGTTTTGAGCTGACATTTCTTTCTTCATACTTAAATATGCCTGTTTTTGGTAAGCGCGAAATCAGCAATGCATCACCCTCAGAAAAAGTCGTGAAGCCTAACAGCCCCAAACTCCCACAGGTGGACTAGTCTATTTCAGCTACTATTTGTAACTTCGAACTTTTGAAAGGAAACCACACAATGTCAGTCATCATGCATGAAAACTAACAAACCAACAGTCCTCATCCCCCACATCCTGTCACAGCAACAGATCACCTTTACATTTTACTTCACAATTTGCTGCTCTTTTCACCACACTTTTCTCACTTTTACTACAAAAGTAAGAAGACTTTAGATGAAGACTTTGAGAGTTGAGGCTTTCTGTAAAATAGAAAAAAAATTATTAAAGGAACTGTAATGAAAGTGCAACAAGAAATTTCTTTGAGGAAAAGCTATCAAAAACATAGTTTAGATGTTATTTTGTGGAAAAATATATATTTTGGAAACCAATTCACCTCTCTTTCATTATATCTGAATAGACTGAAAATAACTGTAGGATCTGAAGTGAACAGGCAAGGAAAGCAAAGAAGCCATAAAGCTAGGAATCCTGCTCCCAGACTTTGCAGACCCAAGTTAATTACCGCTTGTTTACTGATTGCTGGATTTCAACTGTCCTGTGAACAATCAGCAACTGATAGAACATCCCTGACCAGAGGACGAACCCTCTCAGCCAAGAGGAACCTCTGTCAAACTTATTGATCTAGGCCTTTGGCCAAGACCAGATGGCTCACCCAACACGATGGTAAAACTGATAACTACAGAAAAAAAGGGAGGGGACTCATGGAATGAGACCTTTGTTCTCCCCAGAAACACAAAGTTCACCACCCTTCACACATTCCACAGAACCCAGCTTTAACAGACTACATAAGGCTACTTTACATCTCCTGTAAGGACAATGACTTTTAAGATGATGCACCATAGTTTGGAAACTTGTTGCCTCTTTTAATGTCATTCCGTATATGTGTCATGCTTATAGCCACCAGGTCATTATGATGCTTTTTATTCGTTTAACAGGGATCATAGTGTTCGTGTGTGTATCAATAACAGCAGGTATGTCATGTTTGGTATGTGTGTGATCGGTATTGAATTTCCTAAGGGTTGGTATAATGTGAAGTTGAGTACAATGTATTACATGCATGTTACTTGTGCAAAGTTTGCAAAGCACATAACTCAGAGACCAGAATGTTAATTAGTGTCAGAGGAGGAGAATACAGTTTACACCCTGCCCCA
>CM040467.1:284934-298100 GCA_022758105.1 Pangasianodon gigas
ACCCCTGACACAAAGGAAACACTGAGTCTCATCCAACACATCAAGAGTCCATCAACATCTTCAGGGAGTCTCTACCAACGTTTTCAAGGAGTTCTCTTCAACTAACAGCTCAAGAGAGTCTCCCTCCACATCTGAAGGAAGTCTCATCAACCAAGAGCTTTAGAAGTTCATCACGAGGAGATCACGCTTGCTCCGAGACTCCGCATCCAGACTGGTTCCTGCAAAGCCTCCAACTCTCGCCTTCGCACCGCTGTGAACCATTCATCAAAGTTTTGCAACCCGCCTACGAGACTCCGCCGGGTTCGCGCCTCACTCTGTTTATCTTCCTCGTTGGTCTTTCGAGACGCTACATAAGGCCAACCAGACTGCCGACCAATCAGCATCGCCGGAAAACCCCTCCAAACTACAACGCAACGAGGGAATCCTGGCAACACAAACGCAAGTATAGTACCTCCAGATTCTCGCTGAACTGGTGCATTTAATACAAGTTTAAAGCCCTTCTAAACGAAGCGAATGTTAAATTAAACTGATAAGTTGATGGTTCGTTCAGGTCATGGTCTGAGAAACTGCTAGAAACTTGGAATTTCATTCACTATCATTTCAAAGCCATTTTCACCCCTGTTTACGTGTGTGTGTGTGTGTGTGTTCGTGTTAGATTAGTTTCTGTGTTTTAGAATAGTAATAAAGTCTCGTCTGTTTTTTTAAAGGCCAGTGTCTTGTGTCTCTGTGCTTCAAATTTATTGCCTTAAACTGCCGATCTTGTTACTGTGCTCTTAATATAGCGTTTCACTATATTTAGGATATTATTGCCAGTGGCCACGGAGGTAATATCCCATATACAATTAATAAATACACTAATTCCAACTTATCGCTGGATGAATAGTTGATCAGCTATTAAAATATTAAATTTACAAATTTCCCCTTTTGAGCTGATCTGCTAATCTCCTACATATCTTGGTGGAGAATACATCAGCTTAACCTAAACAGCTAAATTCCTTACATATTGGTGGAGAATACATCAGCTTAATCTAAATGAGCTAAATTCCTACATAACATTAAGGCATTGTTTTCTAGTCTCTAATGCAACTGACGGAGAATGGAGGACTTCCTAAGACCCACGTTTCTTTACAAAAATAAATGTATAATTTATGCTTATACACTCACTGTCCACTTTATTAGGAACACCTGTACACCTGCTCATTTATGCAGATTCTCTCAGCCAATCAGATGGCAGCAGCATAATGCATAAATCATGCAGATACAGGTCAAGATCTTCAGTTAATGTTCACATCAAACATCAGAATGAAGAAAAAGTGTGATCTCTGTGACTTTAACCGTGGCATGGATGTTTTGCTGGTTTGAGTATTTCAGAAACTGCTCCTGGGATTTTCACACACAACAGATAAACTCTAGAGTTCCCCTTCAGGAACTCGAGCTGTGTCGAAACGCTATGGGAAACGCCTTCAGCGTGACCACGCTCTGAATCACGTGTGTAATCAGTCCAATGGAAGGGCGAGACGTCACAGGCGGGGTGACGTAGCGACCCGGAAGCTTAAAAGCACAAGCGGTGGATACAGCGGCAGCTTTCTGTCATTCAGCAAGTGCTCTGTGTGTGTCAGTGTGATTTTGTATTGTCTGTCTAAGCATTATGTCAAAAGCGAAAGAAAAGACAAAACATGAGGGCGAGAGCGGGCAGCGTTTTAGGCTGTGTGTTCCTCCCTGCCCGCGCTACATTACGGGTGGGGATACACACAGCCTGTGTGTTGTCTGCTTGGGAGCAAAGCACGCAGAGTCGGCTCTCGAGGGAGCCGGCTGCTCGCATTGCGAGCGTTTGCCGCTGCGTGCGCTTCGCTCCCGGGGGGCTCTCTTTGAGGAGGGAGCCTTCACCCGCGTTCCTCGCGGTGCTGGCCCCGCTTCTGCCGAGGCCGAGTGGCGGTTACACTCCTGGGGTTCGCAAATGGATTTGGTGGAGGGAATGGAGACGGGTGAGTCCCTTTCTCCTTCCTCACCCACCAGATCCACTGCCCACTCTCTGGGATCGGAAGCCCGCTTTGCGGTTTCTTCCCCCCGGGGAGAGGGCTCGGCGCTCCGCCTGTCTTCCTCCGAGGAGGTTGACATGGAGGGCGCCGATGATGATTCGCCCCCTCAATCTCCCCAGTATGAGGAGCTGTTGGAGGTGGTTTCTCGTGCTGTGGCCAAGCTAAATATTGACTGGCCCGCCGAGAAACGGGCTGAACTGCAGAAAAGTAAGCTTGATGAACGTTTTCTGCGGAGTAAGCCGCCACCTCCACGCCTGCCTTTCTTCCCCGACCTCCACACCGAGGTGTCGAGGTCGTGGGGGAGGCCTTTTTCGGCCGTATATTCAGTCCTGCCTCGAGTTATTATGCCAATGTGGCGGGGCTGGATGATCATGGTTACAGGGCTATGCCCCAGGTTGAACAGACGCTTGCGAGCTATCTGTCCCCTGGCGAGGCATCGTCTCTGAAGGCTCCGGCATTGCCCTCCAAGCCGCTGCGGACCACCTCAAAGCTGGTGGGCAAAGGGTACATGGCAGCAGGTCAGGCTGGTGCTTGCTTGCACACCATGGCGGTTTTGCAGGCCTACCAGGCTGATCTGATAAAAGAGCTAGACAAGGACATGGAGATTACGTCTGAGCATGTTACTGAGCTCAGACGAGCCGCCGATCTGTCTCTCCGGGCCACCAAAGGACAGGGTCTTTCTCATGGACGCCCCGCTTGCGCCTTCTGGCCTGTTCGGCGACGCCGTCAGTTCCGTCGTCGACAGGTACCAGGAGGCTCGTACACAAGCGGCGGCATTCCAGCGGTTTCTCCCTCACCGCTCTCTAGCTCTCGGGGCTGCTGGGCGGGAGCAGCCCCCTCCGTGTGCCAGCTCCTCATACCGGGAGGCACAAAAACAAAAACGCTCTGGGTCGGGGTCTTCTAAGGCGAAGACGGATCTGCGGACCGTTCTTCTGTCTAAGAGGACCTCAGCCAAGAAGTCCTGATGCTTGTGGCCCAGGACTTTTGAGGGCGGGCCCCTCTGGGGAAGAACGGTGTACGCCTCATCATACGGTGCCCGTCTCTCCTCAGTGCCCTCGGGAGATCGACCTGCCAACCCTGCCACCCATGGTGCTTCAGGGCCCAGCGGTCTCTGGCGAGCGCTCCTCTCAGTTTCCGCCCGGGAACGTAGCGGTACTGGGAGGCTCGCTACCTCTTCGGAGCTCTCCAGAGCAGCTAGTTTGGCCGTCCCCTGCCGGTCTGCCGCTTCAGGGCACCGAGCTAGCCGTTCTCGTTACACCAGAGTCTCGAGAGACTGATTCCCTTAGTAGACTATTTGGCAGCGTGGAAACTTCTGCCGAATGTGTCTCAATGGGTCCTGCATACTGTAGAGAGAGGCTACTGAATCCAATTCGGTTCTCCACCGCCTCGTTTTTGCGGGATTCTTCCCACTCTGGTGGGTCCCGAGCAGGCTCTGGTAATGGAACAGGAAGTGAACACTCTCCTGAGGAAGGAGGCCATCGAGGTGGTCCCTCCTCACGACAGAGAGTCCGGGTTCTACAGCCGGTACTTCATCGTTCCGAAGAAGGGTGGAGGGCTGCGTCCCATTTTGGATCTGCGTCATTTGAACCGCTCAGTCGTGCGACTGAAGTTCAAGATGCTCACGATCAAACAGGTCGTGTCTCAGATCAGCTCAGAGGACTGGTTTGTCACGATCGATCTAAAAGACGCATACTTCCATATCTCCATCCTTCCCCAACACAGAAAGTTCCTGAGGTTTGCTTTCGGGGGCGAAGCTTACCAATATCGGGTTCTTCCGTTCAGCCTGGTACTCTCACCCCGCACTTTCACAAAGTGTGTGGATGCTGCTCTGGCTCCTCTGCGACTCCAGGGCATCCGCATACTGAATTACATCGACGATTAGCTCAATCGGAGCAGGCGGCGGTTCGGCATCGAGATGTCGTCCTCGCCCACATGAAAGAGCTTGGGTTAAGACCTAACGCCGAGAAAAGTGTGCTTTCTCCAGTACAGAGAACCACTTATCTGGGCGTGGTGTGGGATTCGACCACAATGCAGGCACGTCTGTCTCCTGCTCGGATCGAGTCGATCCTCACAGCAGACGCGAGAGTAAGAGAAGGCCGGTCACTCACTGTAAAGCAGTTCCAGAAACTGCTGGGTCTGATGGCAGCTGCGTTCAACGTGATACCTTTTGGCCTGCTGTACATGAGACCCCTACAGTGGTGGCTCAAGACCAAGGGGTTCTCCCTGAGGGGAAGCCCGCTCCGCATGATCAAGGTTACACAGCGGTGCCTACGTGCCTTAGACATGTGGAGGAAACCTTGGTTCTTGTCCCAGGGCCCGGTGTTTGGAGCTCCTTGTCACCGCATAACGCTAGCGACGGACGCATCTCTCACCGGATGGGGAGTGGTCATGAGTGGCCGCTCAGCCCGCGGTCTGTGGAGCGGCCGCTATCTCACCTGGCATATCAACTGCCCGGAGATGCTGGCTGTGTTTCTAGCATTGAAACACTTTCTCCCGGACCTAGGAGATCGCCACGTATTGGTGCGCACCGACAACACAGCGGTGGTCTCTTACATCAACCACCAGGGAGGTCTGCGTTCGCGCCCCCTTTACAGGCTGGCACACCAGATCCTTGTGTGGTCCCAGGGGAAACTCCTCTCGCTGAGAGCAGTTTACATCCCTGGACATCTCAATATGGGAGCAGACATCCTGTCGAGGCAGGGGCCGAAGCCCGGGGAATGGAGGCTCCACCCCGATGTGGTGAAGCAGATATGGAGAGTGTTTGGCCAGGCTCAGGTGGATTTGTTTGCGACTCAGGAGACATCGCACTGTCCCCTCTGGTTCTCTCTGACTCATCCAGCTCCTCTCGGACTGGATGCTATGGTACAGACTTGGCCGAGGCTGCGTCTGTACGCCTTTCTGGAGTTCTGGAGAGGGTGCGCCGGGACGGGGTCCATCTGTTGCTAGTAGCCCCGTTCTGGCCGGGCCGAGTATGGTTCTCGGACCTGATTTCCCTTCTCGATGGCTCTCCATGGGAGATTCCCGTCAGGAAGGATCTCCTCTCACAGGCGGGGGGCACCATCTTCCACCCCCGCCCCGAGTTGTGGAAGCTGTGGGTGTGGCCTCTGAGGGGGCACAACTCGTAGCTTCCGGTCTCTCAGCCGAGGTTGTTGAGACCATTCTCCAATCCAGAGCTCCCTCAACGAGGAAACTGTACGCCTTGAGATGGAAACTTTTCACTTCCTGGTGCGGAGACCGCCGGCTCAACCCAGTTAACTGCCCAGTTAGTACAGTGCTGGAGTTCCTGCAGGCCCGTTTCTTCGCAGGGTTGACCCACTCTACCTTGAAGGTCTACGTGGCAGCCATTGCGGCCTACCACGCCCCTCTCGGTGGTCAGTCTGTGGGCCGACACCCCCTAGTCACACGTTTCCTCCGCGGTGCGCTGAGGCCTCTGGTACGATCTCGTGTCCCTCCATGGGACCTGGCTGTGGTGCTGGAGGCTCTCTGTAAACCTCCTTTCGAGCCTATAGAGGGGATTTCTGATCGTCTTCTCACTGTAAAGACTGCCTTTCTTCTGGCGATTTCCTCTCTTAAGAGAGTTGGGGATCTACAGGCCCTCTCTGTGGCCCCCTCTTATTTAGACTTTGCGCCCGGTCTGGCCAAAGCGTTTCTCTACCCTCGAGCGGGTTATGTACCTAAAATTCCCTCCTCTACACCACGGCCGGTCGTACTCCAGGCCTTCTGTCCTCCTCCCTTTCGGGAGCCCGACCAGCGGAGGCTTAACTGTATGTGTCCAGTGCGAGCACTGGACGCATACATCCACAGAGCTGCCCTGTGGAGAAGGGCGGACCAATTGTTTGTGTGTTTTGGTCCCCCTAAGAGGGGTCTTCCTGCTACTAAACAGACCCTCAGTTGGTGGATCGTGGATGCCATCTGTCTGGGCTATGAGTCCTCTGATCTCCCCTCGCCTTTGGGGGTCAAGGCTCACTCTACCAGAAGCGTGGCGGCCTCCAAGGCCTTTTTGGCGGGTGTATCCATGCAGGACATCTGCAATGCTGCGGGTTGGTCCACGCCCCTGACGTTCGCCAGGTTCTATGGCCGCGACATGCGAGCCACTCCCGGCTCTTCTGTTCTCTTGCCCTAGCTGTGCTCTTCCACACTAGGCAGGGATTTGTAAGTCTGGCGGTGTGGGCATACTCGTTCCCATAGCGTTTCGACGCAGCTCGAGTTCCTGAAGGGGAACGTCTCTAGGTTACGCATGTAACCATGGTTCCCCGAGGGAACGAGACGCTGCGTCTCAGTGCCATACTTCCGGCATCCCTGTGAGCGCTTGCTTCATTCCTCAGAAGCTGCCGCTGTATCCACCGCTCGTGCTTTTAAGCTTCCGGGTCGCTACGTCACCCCGCCTGTGACGTCTCGCCCTTCCATTGGACTGATTACACATGTGATTCAGAGCGTGGTCACGCTGAAGGCGTTTCCCATAGCGTTTCGACACAGCGTCTCGTTCCCTCAGGGAACCATGGTTACATGCGTAACCTAGAGACGTTTACACACAATGGTGCAAAAAAAAAAAAAAAAATAGACATCCATTGAGCGGCAGTTCTGTGGCCAGAAACGTCTTGTTGATTAGAGAAATCAGAGGAGAATGGCCAGAGTGGTTCGAGCTGGCAGGAAGGCAGAATGTACAACATGTCGGCAAAACAACGCCAGCAGTGGGTTTCCAATCTTCACCTGTTTATTTACAATGAGCCTGTGCGCACTGTAGCCTGTCAGACATTATTAAATAATCTCATCTCTGACACCTGTACTCAAGAAACATCTCGAGTAGAGTAGAGAGCTACACGCAGGTGATTTACACCAGCCCAGAAATCTTAACCTGCTGCTTTACCCATCTCTGAATGCACGTAACTTTCTCCTTGTAAATATTGATATAACTTTGGACTTAAATCACAGACTTAAAGTCGCCTGCTCTGACTACAGCCCAGTGTGAGAAAAATTAAACTTTTTTGATTACTGAGCTTTTTTATATGAGGAAATGGCACATTTTATATGTTCTGCTTTCTTTTTTACGCATCTGACTTTTCATGGCTGCTGAAAGAAAGAAAAACAAAACACTTCAGTAAATTTCTTGATATAGCTGATTTTACCAAGATGGTGCTGACCAGGGCAGACGCAAGTAATCTCTGCTCACTTGTTTGTTACATTTATGTTCTTACTTTGTTTTTACCATAAAATACATATGGACAAAATACACATGTGACCAACGGTTGTCCATACAGAACACAAAACCACACAAGTTCCTTATGAAAATGCAACTAGCAAACACAAACATGGATTTCTAACCAAAGAAAAGATGCAGAGCAAGAAAGAGAGGGAAGTCCTGGCCTGGATTATTTTTTTCTAACATCCGAGCTCTCAGAAATAAACTGGACAAATGTCAACTTTTACTGGCTGGAAATAAGGATTATACCATCACCTTTGCCTCGAACAACTTGCCATCAACTGTAAACCATTGTGCTCTCTCTATTCTGCCATTTTGGCTGGTGTGTAAGTTCCTCCACAAGCTAATGCCCTGGCTGCACACCATCTGCTCTCTGACCACATTACACAGCTGGAAAATAAGCACACTAACTCTCCAGCCTTTATTCTAGATGATTTTAAGCACATAAACTTCTCCAAGGAATAGTCAAATTATTAACAGCTAATTTCCTGTCCAGCGAGTGACTAGAGAGAACTCTGGATCATTGCTACAGCACAGTAAAAGATCTTACACCGAGAGCAGCTCTAGGACACTCAGATCATGTTGTGGTATAGTTAGTACCTGTGCAGTGCAAGAGCTTAGAGAGCGCCTAGACTTAGATTAGACTATAGAGCTTTATTATCATTCTAGCCATATAGATGAATACAATATATTCTGATTCTTATACAGTATCATCATATTAATCTTTTGATTTTTCATTTTGAAATTGCATCTTGCTGTTATGTTGCAAACTCCATATACGGCCCAATGTTGGAAAAATTTCTTGAAACCATTTTGTTTATTGAGCTTTTTCTATGAGGAAATGATACCCTCTATATGTTCTTCTTTCTTTCTTACCCATTCGACTTTTCACAGCTGGTTCCTTTGACCCTGATGCAAAAACAAGAAGGTTAAAATACAAATCTGATTTTATCTCTTTCGAGAAATAGAAAAGAAAGAAACAAAGAAAGAAACAAAGAAAACAAAACATTTCAGTAAATTTCACAGTATGGCTCATTTCAGCAAGAAGGTGCTGACCGGCTCACCATCGCTGATCTCTGCTCACTTGTTGGTTATCATGTTATGGTACAGCTGCTACCCTCATGCATGAAGAAACTGAAACAAAACAAGTTCAGTGGAATAGCATTGTCCATGGCCTGATAACATGTAGTGCAAAATTAGAAAAAAAAGTAGCAATAACAATAAACAGACGGTGTGTAAGAATAAGTACAGTGTGAACATACAGTATGTACTTTAGCTAAATAAGTGGGTGTGTGATGAGTAAACCCTTATCACCAGAGCCAGCAGCATAAAATTCCCTGAGTGTTAGGAATAAAGTGACTATTGTGCCGCACCTACATGACAGGTTGTACTGGTGTAGGTGGACCATGCATAATGACATTCCTGAGCATGAATGTAGTATGGCCCAAGAAAAAGACCAAGATATGGAGACGGGGTGCCGAGAGATTAACATGGCTAGTGCGTGGTGATGGGGTTTTTGCCCATTTATTTTGATGGAGGTGGCTGAGGGGCAGTTCATCATTGAGCTTATGGAGAAGAAGCTGTTCTGGAATCTGGTGAACTTGTCCTGGACACTTTGGTATTGTGATGGATGTATCAGAGACAGAGGGACTCCATGATGTTCCTCACTATCCACTGCAGGGACTTGCACTCTGATGCACTGCAGTTCCCGTACCAGACAGTGATGCAGCTGGAGAAGACACACTGTTTTAGTAAATGGAGGCACTGTTGGTCTTTTCTGGTTCGGGACATCGTGTTATGAGATCATGTTAGGTCATTAGACATATGCACTCTGAGGAACATATGGTTCAACACTGCCTCTACAGGAGAGCCATGGATGAGCAGAGGTGAGTGGTGCACACTGGGCTTCATAAAGTCCACATTCATTTCCTTTGTCTTATCAACTTTAAGAGACAGATTGTTGAGCTGACGCCAGTCCACTGGCTGCTCCACCTCAGCTCTGTGTGCTGTCTCATGGTTGCTGCTGATGAACATCTTCTGCAAACTTGATAATGCAGTGTGAAATTCAGTTTGCAGTGCAGTCATGTGTCATAAGTGTGAACAGCAGTAAAGTGTGTGTGACAGTGCTTAGCGCTACTGTATCTGATTCAAACTATAGTGGTCTGTAGGCTGGAATTAGCATAACGGAAATATGTTCTGAATAGTCAAGGTGGGGGCGAAGTTTGATCTGGTTGTTCAGCCTGTAATTTAATCACAGACTGGGATGCATTACCAATGCTTCTGATAACATCAGTGAACTGACAGACACAGTAAAATCACTGTTTTGTGAAGAGGTCTGCATTCCCACGGAAATGGCTGTTACACACAACAGTGTAAAGGCATGGATCACTGAAGAATTAAGAACCCTTTCGAAAGTTGAGGAAGAAGGGCATAAAGTGGAGACAGGGCACGCTCCAAGCACACCAGAAATGCCAGCATTAATAAAAATACTAATAAAATGAAATAAAAGCTTTAAAAAACTGTTAACATAGTTGACTGTATGCACCATCATCTACAGTATTCTACACTGGGTTGAAAGCATCACTTCCACATTGCAAAAAAAAAAAAGCATCTTGCAAGGCAAAGTGAAAATATCATGAATCTAGGCAAATTTATTATATTTGAAATAATCTTGTTCTATTGGCAGAATTTTTTTCTAATTTTAAGCATTTATTTCTAGAAAGAAGCTAAATTATCTGCCAATAAAATAAGAAACTTTAAAGCTTGAAATGACTAAAAGCATCTAAACTCAAGCTGAATAATCTTATTTGATTTAAAATAATGTCATAAGACGTATTCAAGATATTTTCACTTGCTAAGATGTGCATCACAAAGAAAGCACAGAAGTGCACTTGTGTATTTATGACAGCTGACGAAACTCAGCATTACACAACCCATCCTTCTGCATTTCTACAGAGCCATCATTCACTGTAAATAAATGGCATCTTAGCCAGTGATAATATCATGAATAATGTAGATTTATGTAGTATTTCAAATTATAAGATTATAATAAACCAAAATATTTGATTATTAAACCTCTTTATAGACATTTTTACTCATTTCAAGCTTGAAATAGTTATATTCTACTGGAGGATAATTTTGCTAATTTTAAGAATTTTTATTAAAAAAGAAATACTGTGGTTCACTGTTGCTTTTAAATGGCATATAGAATTATAATTTTCATTTGATGTATGATTTAATCTTACAAAATAATTTTCTTTCTTCTGCAGTTTCATATTGTAGTGCTGTGACTATTAGTTGTGCCTTGTGTCTGTTTTCTTCTCCTGCTCTGTGTGTGTGTGTGTGTGTGTGTGTGTGTGTGTGTGTGTGTGTGGGTGCAGCAACATCATGCTCAATCTGCAACAGCAACAGCAAAAGATGTTTGCCCAGATGAGCAGGTCATAAAGAGCTTCTTGACCCCTTCATCCTGTTCCACTCTGAAGAACATCAGAGCTTGTGCTAACACTTAACTGCTTCAGCTTCAACTCCTCCAACTTTTACTTCCAAGTAAGACACATTAGTATGGGCTCTAAAATAGAACCTTTTTGTTTGATTCATCAAGCAAACATCGACACATTCACAGGACATGCACACACACTTCTCCAGCTTCAGCTTTTTATTTCCTCTTTCTCCACCTTTCTCCTAGCCCTGGAATATACATGGAGTATTGCTCACCCTGGCCTGAACATAACGTTTTTCTACATACATTTCACCTTGAAAACTGCCATCCGTTATAAACTGACACTCTCATTACTTCTTGCAGTACAGCTCTTCACGTCCCAGTGCCTTATTCACAGCTAATGAGACTTAAACACATTTGCAGAGAGAGAATGAAGATTTTCATGAGCAAATTCAGGAAATTTGTGATTATTTTTTTTGTGGATTCCCTAAGAATGTCGAAGATTAGTGTTAGCACTATTGAGAGAACCGATGCACTGACCCCTACACAAACCACCACTAGGACAGAGAAACTTCCTTGGTACTCATTTTTTATCCCATTAAAGAAGCAGTGGTGGAAACTATACTGAAAAAAACTGAAGACCCAGGATGTTCCTAAGATTGCTTCCCTTTTTAAAGAGCCTTCTCTCATCCCCTGTAGACAGGACAAGAACACAACACAGCTTCCAATCTCATACATATAAATCTACATGATTCTGCAGGTGGCTTATCACATGTGCTACTGTGAGCTTTTGACCACTGAGGCACTGCGCAGGATTTTTTCTAAACAGAATTAATCTGTTTAGAACCAGTGATCCTGACCCCTTCTGCTCTCCGGACCTGCCTGATCCAGCCTGATGCCCTACTTCTGGTTGGAGATCTCATCACTTGGAAATCACTCACTGCTGCTGAGGATGTCCAACACAGACAGCCTGAAGTTACATGAGATTACTGAGGATGATACCACTGAGAAACCATGAAGATGGCTTTAGGACTGCAATTCATATGAACAGTTTTGCTCTCAGGTCTCCATCAGTGAACAGTTGATAACTTCAACAAAACAGACTTCATGTGAAAACTATAATGAATTTCCTGGTTACACAATTGCACTATTTGTCCATGTAGTACACAGTTATAGAAGGGAATGATTTATAATCGCACTATCCGGCGTCACCCAGATGAGGATGGGTTCCTCTCAAGAGTCTGGTTCCTCTCAAGGTTTCTTCCTCATATCGTCTCAGGGAGTTTTTCCCTCACCAACGTCACCTCTGACTCGCTCATTAGGGATAAATTTTTCAATTTATAAGTTTAGAATTTATATCCTGAATGTATTTATTTCTGTAAAGCTGCTTTGTGAAAATGTCCATTGTTAAAAGTGCTATACAAATAAAACTGAATTGAATTGAATTAATCTGCCATTTTTTTAGCTTTGGTTTTTATTTCATAGATTCAGTTTCAGTTGCCGTAGATAGAGTATTTTGTATATTAATTTAAGCTCTTAGGAATATCTGAAACAAGGGAAGTTAACCTGTTCTTATGCACATTTAATAATTATTTATTCTTTAAAAATCAGCTAGTGTTGTATAATTCTTATGTTCGTGAAAGTCTAGATCTGATTTTAGAAAAGTCGTTTGATGCTCATACTTAGGAGGAGAGACCGAGAATCTGATTTAAATCCAAAAGTCATGGAGCAAAAAAATGTTCCTTTAGCTGTCTTGGTACAGTGAATTTAATTGTTTATTATTTGTCTTAGATTATGTGGAGCATCCACCGTACACGTCCCTGTGAATGAGCGGTTACTATAGAAACGATAACTTATTAGAAAGAGTGCATTAATATAATCATTCATGATACATACTCTAGGTAATACGAGTGTGTGTACGTTCCAGCCGCCACTGAGGCTGTATATGCAGTACACTTTCTCCAGTGGGAAAGGGTTTATAAATGTATGTAATACAGTATACAGTTGTATGCAAAAGTTTTGGCACCCCTGTCCAGATTACATATTTTGTTGATTTTTAAAGTAAACAACTTCTTTTATGTTTTTTCTCTGCAAACATTAATGCACAATTACTTTATATTTGATGAGAAAATAAAAAATAAAAATTTAATTGTGTTATGTGCAAAAATTTTGACACCCTACTAAATCAATACTTAGCTTCAAATGCAGTCAATCACAGCTTGCAAATGCTTTTTATAGCCAGCTAGGAGTCTTTCATATCCTTGCTTTAGGAATTTTTACCCACTCTTCCTTCAGAACATTTCTAGTTCTGAAATATTCTTGGGCCATCTTGCATGCAGAGCACATTTAAGAGCTACGCACATATTTTTCAAGTCAGGGGACAGTGAGGGCCAAAAGCTTCAGATTGCATTTCTTGAAGTTCCAGCATAATAATCCCCCTGTACACAAAGCGAAGTCCATAAAGACATGGTTTTGACCTGCACAGAGC
>CM040467.1:298200-315498 GCA_022758105.1 Pangasianodon gigas
CTTCAGAACATTTCTAGTTCTGAAATATTCTTGGGCCATCTTGCATGCAGAGCACATTTAAGAGCTACGCACATATTTTTCAAGTCAGGGGACAGTGAGGGCCAAAAGCTTCAGATTGCATTTCTTGAAGTTCCAGCATAATAATCCCCCTGTACACAAAGCGAAGTCCATAAAGACATGGTTTTGACCTGCACAGAGCGCTGACCTCAACCCCACTGAACACCTTTGGGATGAACTGGAACACTGACTGCACCCCAGACCTCCTCGACATCCCAACATCAGCGCCTGACCTCACTAATGCTCTTGTAGCTGAATGAACACAAATCCCCACAGCCACACTCCAACATCTAGTGGAAAGCTTCCCAGAAGAGTGGAGCTTATTATAACAGCCAATCTTTTGTAGAAGCCGATCTGATTTCAGCTTCAGTCTCTTGACTGACTTCCAGAATCTGCTGATTTATTCTGTGCAGTGTTTTCTGTGCCACTTGCTGCCACACAAACCACAATACACAAAACACAGTTGGCAAGCTGCCTTTTTTTTCTCCGACATGCCTTTGGTGACTGTGGCCACAGAGCTCCATTTTTAATTCAACGGTTCATGGCATGTGTTTCCAAAATGCCTCTGGCCTACACTGCAAAAACTCCTCATCTAGTCAAGACTTACAATCTTATTTCTAGCCATAAAAATCTTATTGATCTTATTTTAAGAATAAAATACTATGCAAGAGCAGATCGTGTAAGATTATTATGATTGTTTTAAGATTATTTATCTTTTTTTTTCTTACTTAGTTAGCAAAGCTTAAAGTTAGTTATTTTACCTGTAAATTAAGCTTATTTACCATCACAGGCATCATTTGAGGCCAGACTTGTATCTTCTAAGACTTTGTTTTAGCTGTAATAACTGGTTTTAAGGTTGCCCAGTAAAAAATGCTCAATAATCACACTTAGGACTTGTTCATTAGTATTATTTATTCCAAATGCTTGTTTTATGTCAACACCAACACATTTATTTACAACCTAACAACAAATGATAAGACTCTGCAGTATTAAGTCACCACACTCTTTCCAATTATCCAGTATGGTTTTTAATTTCCAGTTTTAAGTGCAATGACATCTTCCAGATTATATTTTGTCAATACATACACACTGTTTTTGAAACTGACTGGATAATATGACATCGGATCGAGGAGCTTTTCAGCATCTATAAACTCTGTTGCCTGGTATTTTGAGAAGCAGAGAGTAATGATTTTGCTTTGTTTTTGCATGGTAACTACTGTGTGTTACAAGAGTCTTCATTTGAATAAATAATTGTTGACAATATGTATGCATGATCTTGATTTTAATAGTCTTGTTTTAAGTTTAAATGCTTTGTCTCATTTTAAGTCAGAATATATAATGATGACAATTCTTAAATTAAGAGGAATTATCTTGTTTAGTAGCTCTGGTTTTAAGATATTTTCACACAAATTAAGATAAGCAAACTGTTTAAAAATTAATTTAAAAAGCTAGTTTTAAGTTAATTAGACTAAATACACTGCTTGGAATAAGTGTTTTAATGCTTATTTTAAGGCATTTTGTTCTTTTCTAAAGCCTACATATGTTTTCTTATTTCAAGAAATCTTACCAAGTGTAATTATCTTACTGCACTGGCAGATCATTTGACTTGTTTCTAATCTGTATCTTCTTAAATCATGCATTTGTTTCTTATATTTAGACGGTTATTTTTTGCAGTGTATACAGATATTGCTTTGTGTACATCAGACATTTACTTTTGTGATTTGTAATTGAGGTCTCAGGTAAGGTTTCCTTCTGATGACACTCGCATGCGGATCATGTTTGTGCAAGCAATGCTTCCACCAGTCCTGTGTTGCGTTAAACCTTCCTGCAGGTCCTTAGAGTCATTTGGGGATTTTGCTTTGCCTTTCAACATATGGGCAGTAATAGCTGAGAGTTTTGTTGGTCTTCCTGATCTTGCCTTGACTTCACAGTTCCTCTAAATCACATTTCAGACAGTGGATATTGTGAACTGGAAACTCTTTAATAACTTTTTATAGAATCATATGCTTTGTGGGCATTTGTTAGCTTCATTTTCAGATCCTCAGTCAGCTGCTTAGAGGAGTTCATGGTTGTTGAGTGTTAGCACAAAGTCTGAGGAGTCTGAGAATTTACTACGCACTGGAATTCTTATACCTAATGACAATTCTTGACCTGTCTAAAGAGTTAATTCAGTTCTGAGACTTTACAGCTGGGTGACCAAATGTTTGCACATGCAGCAGTTACTATTTTTTTTCACTATTTTTAAAGTTAATCAAATATAAAATCAGCAGAGCCAAGAGGCAGAACAACCTCCCCTGTGGGGCAGGGAGGCAAAGGTACAAAACAGGAAACAGATGTGAGTACTCAGTGAGGCATGTGACCAGGTCATGTGATGTGCTGGGGCTGATGGGAAATGTAGTTCTGTGCTACATCCATTACTGGAACTAACATGACACCCAACATCCCAAGTACAGGTGCAAGAAAAAGTCTGTGATCCTTTAAAACCCACCTGAGTTTAATGCATTACTCAGAATATAAGTCTGATCTTCATCCAAGTCTTAGCGATAGACAAACCCATTCTGCATAAACTGTTTTTAAACTGTATATAAACCTCTGGGCTAACAATTAGTCTAGAGGCTAAATGGAGTCAGACAAAGTCTGATTATTGACAGAGTCTGCTCTTCTTATGAAAGATCTGATTAAAAGAACCATGGCAAGTGAACCAGGTCCTGATCAAACAAATTTCAGAAGACCTGGTGGAGGGGGCATGGCGTGGGTCTGCGTAGCTGCTGCAGTGCAGGACAGCTTGCATTCATTAAGGGGATGAGCAATTCATTCCCAATTCAATTGCATCAAGAGGTTTTAGAGGAGAATATGAGGAAAGTGCTCCATCATTGAATGTTGGGTGATGCAACAAGGCAATGATTCAAAACACACAATGAACAAAAGAATGGTTTAAAAAGAATAAAATGTATATTTTATAATGACCAAGTTGGAGTCCAGTCTTAAGTTGTTTGAGATGCTGTCCTGAAAAAGGGCTGTTCATGCAACTGACCAAGCGAAGTGCTGCAGGAGGTCATGGTCTAAAATTCCTCCTCACTGTGCACGGCCTATCCGCAGTCACAGGAAACACTGGGAGGAGGTTATTGCTGCTAAATGAGGTTCTATTAATAATGATTGTATCCATTAATAATGAGTTCATTAATAATGAGTGTATTATTATTATCTTGAATGAAGATGAGATCACAGTTTGTGAGTAATTAGTGCAGAAATCCAGGTAATTCCAAAGAATCCAAAACATTTTCAAACATACAGTATACCCCTGTAGCTATTTATGTTAATGGACAGGCCTCCCTGCTAGCGTGGCCAGTAACCTATGCTACATAGTGTGTGGATATTTCTGATAATTTATGATACAGTGACATTTTAAAAATCATGTGCTTCTGATTTTATTGCAACAGTTAGGGGAAAGCTCGTTCCTGTTTCAGCATAACAACGCCTCCCTGCAAAAGCGAGGTCCATTTACTGAGTTTGGTGTAATTTGGTGTAGTTTGGTCACTTGACTGCACTGCACACAGTCATCTTTGGGATGAAATGTCAGGACTTATTACCCAAAATTTGTAGCTACATTTACATTCAGCTTAATATTCCACTAATAATTCAACTGATATCTCAATCAGAATAGAAAATGTTCGAGTACCCATCAGTCTGAATACAGGACACTAACCACTAAACTATTCAGGCCAGTAAAATAAAACAAGGTGGGTTCATGTCATTTTAATAAACCATTAAATAAAAGAATAACAGACATGCATCTATATTTCATATATAATGAATAATACATAATATATCTGTATTACTGACATGTGATTTGTGAATTTGATGTTATTTTCAATGAAAGTAATCAACTTTCCTGTGGTCTCAAAGCCTTCTTCTCTCTGACCAAACTCAATAATAGTCACAGAACACCTCCACCTTACCTACAGCACTGATAACAAGCACATATAGATGTGATGTCAGATAGTTGGATTTTATTTATCTTTCCCATTTTTAATTGATTGAAAACACACATGTACTAAAAAAGACATCCCATGACACGGATCTGCATGGTGCAGTGGGGAACATTGCCACCTCATGTCTCCAGCGTCCCAGGTTTGATCCTGAGCTGGAGTTTCTGTGCATGTACTCTCCATCTACATTTTGGATTTTCTCCGGGTTCTCTGGTTCCTCCCAAACAAGAAGCTAAGTTAAACTGTCCTAGGTATGAGCGAGCGTGTGAATGTGTGCGCGTGGTGCCCCACGGTGGACTCGGCTACGAGTCAGGGTTCGATATTCCCAATTCACACACACTGAGTTTTGAGCTCCAGGTCCACAGCATGTTGGTGTTGAAAGGATTTGAGGTGATGATTGCTGCAAGCTGGTGTGTTTGACTTTTTGTGTGTTCGACTTTTTTATATATAAAAAGAGGGATCATAAAAATTGCATTTTGTTTTTTATTTAGCTCTGCCGTGAATAAGCTGTTTCACATAACAGATGTTTACATCTAGTCCACAAGTAAGTACGTAATTTTTTAACCTATTAGCTACATGTAGCAAGAAACTAACTATAATCTGTGGTTTCTATGCTTTGGTGTCCACAGACAGGCATGAGTCTTCACTCTTTCTGCATACAACTAGTGACAGGAAAAAAGAGAATAATAATCATAATAATGATAATCAACATGACAAAAATAATGACAAAACAATTGCCTTGTTTATTTTTAGGTTTCATGCTGCATTGCCAGTGCCCTGTGCCCCCTATTATTGTGACTGTTTGGACATGAGTTGACTTTAGATTATCATTATGTAAATAAAAGGCAAAATACCTTATATTCCTGCTGTGACACAGTAATAGCATGTGGTGAAATGTCATCAAGATAAACATTTCCCTTAAGAGGAGGAAGCAATTTTGGGGGTTTTCCCATGTTCCTCCTACTGCTTATTTCCTGGAATAGTGAGAATGATTGAATAGAAGAGCTCTTCCTTCTGCCTCTTTTACTCTAATTTGACATACACACCCAGAAAACGGGCACAAACACGCCCACAAAAACACGTATTGAGTCACAAAGTAATGACGTTCACTATATTAACATAGCTATGGGACAACCTGTGCGGTGGCATGGAGAGCAAGGCATCTAAAAACATCAACTTTAAATAAAAAGAGGCAAATTTTAAAAAAGAAGTCAACATTAAACAACATTAAATAGAAAAAGCAACTTTAAACGAATCATTTCAGAGTCAACTTTAAACACTGAATTCAAGTTTTAATAAAAGAGACAAGTTAAAAAAAGACAGATTTATACAGAGACATGATTATGATGTTATGTGCAGTCAGGTGCATGTTTATAGTTGTGGTCGTAAGTTTCCATATGCCTTGCAGAATCTGCAACATGTTAATAATTTTTTTTTTAAATAAGAGGGAATATAAAAATTGCATTGTGTTTTTGATTTTCTTCTGCCCTGAATAAGCGATTTCACACAGCAGATGTTTCCATCTAGTCCACAAGACACAATAATAACTGAATTTACACAAATGAACCAGTTCAGAAGTTTCCATACGCTCAATTCTTAATCCCGTGTGTGTTACCTGATGATCAGAGACTGTTTTTATGTTTTGTGATAGTTGTTCATGAGTCTCTTGTTTGTCCTGAGCAGTTAAACTGCACACTGTTCTTCAGAAAAATCCTCCAGCTCCTGCACCTTCTCTGCTTTTCCAGCATCTTCTGCATATTTGACTCCTTTCCAACAGCAGCTATATGATGCTGAGATCCATCTTTTCACACTGAGGACAGCTGAGGGACTCGAACACGACTATTACAAAAGCTGCAAACATTCACTGATTAATGACTATTTATGGAAACATCATATCCATAAAGAGACAGAAGCGTCAGTGTCTCTGGCTCTGAACTGAAGATCTGCTCAGTCCTGAAAAGAGATTTGTGAATTTATTGCTCACCTTCCAGCCAGGATGCAAACACAGGGAGCCAGGAGATACGCAGGGAGATGACGGTTAACGTACAGATTACTGTGAGGAGATTAACACATGAGCATGTGCATGTTATACACACATTTCTAAATACCACATACTGCAATAGATCCAATTAAAATAAAATAAAATCCTTCTTATGCATTATAAAATACAGTGTATAAGCACCACTGATATGTTAATAAACCACAACACACTAAATAAACAGTGTTATACTGCTACGTGTGTCTTTATGTGTAGGGAACAATAACAGAAACAGGATAAGCTAAGGGCTAATTCTAGCTAGCCAACATTCAATAGAGTCAGCTGACTTAGGTGCTGTAGCTAGGTAGCTAGAGTTTAGCATAGTTTCTGTACTAGTTTGCTTATAAATACATATTTGGACACAAATGACAAAGATACCATGGAGCTAAGTGTTTACATGAGAATGTTCCTGACTCTTTCCACAGCCGTGTATGAGTGCATGTACTCTGCTCTGGGACTTCCCGTAATCCACCGTCATTTCATTTGTTTTGCTGAAGTTAAGAAAGAGCTAATTGTCATGGAACCATTGTGACATGCCTCTGAGCTCCTCTCCAGAGTTGCCAAGTCTGCTTATAATACGCAACTTTGGGCTTCTTTTTTTTTGGAAGACGCTTAAAAAAATCACGGGATGTGTGTTGCTGGGTTTTTGGGGTTATTTTAAAAATATGGTTTCTTGTTAGGAAACTCTGACTTTTTTACATTTATGGTCGCTATTTTCCCCAATGCATCGATCAACACTGTCTGCTCACAGCCTCATAATAATATCAGTGCTGTAGTGTAACTCACGCTCCCACAAATCCCCACATGGACCTCTCTCACCCCCTCATGGGAGAAAAATCATGTTGTAATTCCAAGTGATGAGAGTTAGTATAGCAGACTTAGATAGACATATGTACATTTCCACAAACAATGCCAACAACAAAGTGGCCCAGGTACGGCAAAAAGTACATCAGAGCCTGGGAAAAGGATGAACAAGCTAAAGACTGGATAGGTGTCAAGTGGTCGGTGATCAAAGTAAAGCTGTGTGCAGGTTCTGTAAAGCGGAGATTCGAGCTCACCACGCAGACTTCCTGCAGCATGCAGCACACACACACACACACACACACAAGAGGAATATGAGAGGAATGCCAAGCAGGCTGTATTAATACTGGGCTTGTTTTTGAAGCTTGCTTATTTGTCTCTCGTGAGATTTGGCAACACTTCTCCTCTCTGTAGATTGTCTCCTCTCCGTATGTGATGAGGCCCAGGACGGTTGTGTCATCAGCAAACTTGTTGGTGTTGGAGCTGTGTTTGGCAGCGCAGTCAGGAGGAGGCTGAGTTCACATCCCTGTGACAGCCCTGTGTTCAGGGTCAGTGTGGAGGAAGTCGACTTACTGATTCTCTCCACTTGGGGTCACATGGTGATGTTAAGCCCCAGATCTTTGAGCTTCGTGAAGAGCTTGGCAGGAACAGTGATGTTAAATGCTGAGCTGCAATTAATAAACAGCATTCTCACACAGGTGTTGTTTCCCTCTCGGTGTGTGACAGCAGTGTGCGTCGTTAGAGCAATGGTGTTGTCTGTATACCTGCTGGAGAGGTCTACAAACTGGAGAGGGTCCATGGTTGCAGATAGGGATGTGCAGATGTGTGTTTTAACTCTCTGCTCGAAGCACTTCATGATGGTGGAAGTCGGTGCAACAGGGCGGTGCTCATTGTTAACTCATCATTTAACACCTGATTCACACGTTGTGCTTTTATCAAATAGAAATAATATTTACTGAAAACTGTATCCAGTTGCGTGTTTAGTGGAAATTATATCACGACTCCATGCTAGGCCCAAGGCTAAGGTCTGTAGTGTCATTCGCTGGTTCTCAGTTAGCTTTAGCATTTAGCTTGCAACTTTTCCCAGAAGGAGAGCACTCTCTTTTTTTTGTTAGCAGCTTTTATTTAAATTTGACTTCTTTTTTAAGTCAACTCTTTGTATTTAAAAGTGACTCTTTTTTACATTTCCTCTTTCTATTTAAAGTTAATGCTTTTTTTAAATTTGACTTCTTTTTAATTAAAGTTGACAGTTTTTTTATTTAAAGTTGCCGTTTTTATTTCATGTTGACTCTTTATTTAAAGTTTACTCTTTTTTATTAAATTTTTTTTAGGTACCTTGCTCTTCAGGGCCAGTGTAAACAGCAAACCTTTATGATGTCCACACTCCCCAGTATGGTGGCTCTGAAGGATAAAGTGTAAAATTGTATTACATTTTATTTAGTTTCCCGTTTATTTATTTCTCTGCTTTATTTATTTAAAAATTTATTGTGGAATAAATTATTTCCAGTATTCAAAAACCTTCTTTTTCCCATTTTTCCACTGTTGATGTGTACTCTCGAGGTTCATGTACAGGAAAAAAGAAAGAATTTGACTTGAAGAATGTTAAATATTGTAACCTCACGCTTCACTGTTAGTGTCCATCACATTAACCAAATAAAATTAATACAATTGGAAACAGCTCAGCGTCCTTTCAGGGCCACTGCGTACTGAAGAAACTGGGTGTTGTCTGAAATGTGACCAGAAGCCCTCCAGCTGTGCAATAGAGGGTTCGATCCTCTTATAAACATACTGAGAAAAATGGACAAATTGATGACTATTGCAGATGTTGGATTATTCTGTAACGTGTTACACTCAGCATTAGATACAGTAGTGTCTATGTTACCTGCGTTTGTAGGTGGCTTTAACATCCTTATTATTAAAGAGCCATATTCTATAATTCTAGGGAGACAAAAAAACTACAAATTGATGGTTGACCATCATACAAAACTTCTCACTACAGTGACTGTAACTGCTTGGGCTTGCATAAACACTCATTTGAATTGGCAGTTTATAATATAAAAGTTCAGAACAAGCTTAAAATCTCAAAAGAAGAGTTTTATTGTTGGACTTCTTTTGGTTAAGCTTTTGGTTGTCAGCAAATAACCAAGAATCCATTTTTAAAGCTGAAGAACTAAATGTAAATGTAAGTGGATCTCCTGCTTCGTTGTATCACTTCCTGAATATTACTAGAAATCACGTAGGCGACTGATTCCCGAGGGCACCAGTGCCGGTAAAAATTGCCAGTGGGTCAGAGTTTTGGGTTTCAGTAACCAGGATGTAGGAAATATACAACAATATCACAGAGAAGGGTATGTGTACGTTAAATTCAATCTGTTTTAATACTGCATAAAAGCAATGCTGTGTGTTTGATTGAAGTAAAATGCTATGAAGAAAGTCTTTATCTGCAATTAATTGCTTTTTATGTTAGACTTGAATTTGTAAGTGAAAACATAGGCAGGATATGGTGTATTCTAACATCCAGGTTTAGATCCAGGGCAGATCCAGGGTTAGATCCAGGGTTAGATCCAGGGTTAGATCCAGGACTAGATCCAGGGTTAGATCCAGGACAGATTGAGGGCAGATCCAGGACAGATTCAGGACAGATTCAGGACAGATCCAGGACAGATCCAGGACAGATCCAGGACAGATCCAGGGTTAGATCCAGGGTTAGATCCAGGGTTAGATCCAGGACAGATCCAGGACAGATCCAGGACAGATCCAGGGTTAGATCCAGGGTTAGATCCAGGACAGATCCAGGGTTAGATCCAGGGTTAGATCCAGGGTTAGATCCAGGACAGATCCAGGGTTAGATCCAGGGTTAGATCCAGGACAGATCCAGGGTTAGATCCAGGGTTAGATCCAGGGTTAGATCCAGGACAGATCCAGGGCAGATACAGGACAGATCCAGGGTTAGATCCAGGGTTAGATCCAGGACAGATCCAGGGCAGGAGGGGTCACTGAATGGTTTCATGTGTATGAAAATGAGGTAAATGCTATATGGTCTTCAGAGTCACCAGTTTCCAACCCAGCTGAAGGCCTGTGGGAGATTCTGGACTGATGTTCTACACAGCACTTACCACCATCATCAAACCACCAACTGAGCGAATATCTTTGGATAAATGGTGTTCATCTCTCCAGTACACTTTAGTAGACTATGCATTTATTTGGTTTTTTTTCTCTTTAATTTGTAAAAAGTGTAGATTCATTCATGCTTTCCACCAGCACTAAGTACTCCTCATATCTTTATCAGTAATGCACCCTGGCAGTAGGTTTATTTATACACACTGGCTCTTGTATCACGTGTACGCAGCCTGAAGAAAGTTACTGATTAGAGTGATAGTGATGAAATTGCTGTGCATATTTATTATATTACTGATACAGTGCGAATGATATGACAACTCTGATTTCTTCATTTATGGACCTGTTGTAAGGGTGAAGCTTATAATTTATGTGTTATATAAAAGGAATATACAAAGTCCAGCTTTATGCCATGTTATTATGCTATAAAATTTGACTGAATGAGAACATTTTAGATGTTTAGATATCTTTTGGCTTTGTGTGTTTCACCAGGTGTACACATACAGATGGGTGAGAAGATTAAAGAAGAACAGAAGCTGTGTTATGCTGTAGGGGTATTTTGGGTTCACTTTTTCTCTTAGAGGTTATGGTCACTGCAAATCAATACAATGCTGTTCTCACTGAATGACAGTAGGAAGCGTAGCGCAAACGTGGGAGGGAAGGACGGCGTATTTAACCAGTAGGGATAGGTTAGAGCCAGAGAGGGAAGGCAAACAGATTACAAAAGAGCACTGTCCCATAAATAACACAGAGCAAAGGGAAAGGCACGAGCAGTGTGGAAAACAGGTACATAATATTCACTGAAACCGTACGCAGATCAACAAGACTATCCAGAAGAACAGTAACCGTAAGTAATACATCTTGATCTACAAGCTTAACTACAATGCTGTTTTCAAAATGTGATTTTTAAAATTAAGTCCACTTAGTGCCTTCTACATGAAAGTATTTAACAGAGAAGTTGTCCTTGGAATCAGAAGTGCCTGCTCACTGTCAAATCTCATGATTTGTTCATGAATTATCTCTTTATCATCATTATCTCATTTACTTATTTTTACTGTGTAGTGTTTGTGTTGATTGCCTAATAAGATTTAAGAAGTAAAGCACCTAAAAACAGGTATATAAAACCTAAATAAAACAGGTATTCATATAGTTTTACAACAGAAATTATTTTCAATGCCTAAATAATGCATTTTAAAATACCTACTGTATACACAATCTTTCAGTTTTGCTTTGTTTTGATTTGTTACAGCATCTGGAGAATATTTATTTTACAGTAAAATAAATGTTTTATTATTTTATGAGATGGTACTATAAATGATTGGACAATTAGAGCAGTGCATTGGTTTTCAGTAACATGCCAAAAAATGCAGTGCATAGTGGGATATACACTCCTGGGCAAAATAAAAGGGCCAAGCACAAAATGGCAAATATCAAGTTTATAATGGTCTTAAGAACAAATCATTGGTCAACATGTCTGGGTGTACAAACTTTTCCAATTCTATGGCCCATCAAGAGCCACAAGACTTAAACATTTAAAGAAATCAAAGGGAAAAGCTCCCATACTGAGCTCCTTTATCTATCTGTTTCATTCCTGCTCATTTCCTCACCAATGATTTGTTGTTAAGATTATTAAAAGATTAATATTTTGATATTTTGGGCTGTAGTAAGCGGGAGTGAGAATGGAAGATTCTCTTTGTGTTGGCATCTGAAACTTGGTGAATCATTTTTGTGCCCTTCATTTGAGACACTAATTTAAGTAAAACAAACTGTCTTTGATTAAATTTATATGCTAGGAAGAACTTTGGCTTAGTGAAGCACTGAAATTCATATTTCAGTGTGAGTTATTTCTACAGTAGAGGTGGTTGAATCAGTTGCACGCTCGGGAAGTAGGGAAGCAGGAGCTCAGTGGTTAAGGCTTTGAGCTGCAGATCAGAAGGTTGTGTTTGAATCACAGCACTACAAAGCTGCCACATACTGTATACTGCAAAAAGTCATATCCTGTAAAAAAGTACAATAAATAACAGAACCCTAGAACAGAACCCTAGTTGCGTTTAAGCTGCTGCAGATTTTGTTTTTCAAATGAAATAAATAAATAACTGAGCTGCAGTGTTCTTTGTGAAGTAATGAGTTTGTCTTTGAAAATGTTTTTAACAAACTCACACTTGCTTTATGTGCTGCAGGGACATTAACCTCAGCAAGCAACATCATAAAATTTATGTTGATGATTAATTTTTATAATTTATTGTTAATTGGTACAGGAAAATCTGTGCACTCTAATTCCCTCAGGTTGTGTAGTTAGTGTCATTTTCACCACATTTCCAAAAACGTAGCTCAGCAACTCGCAGTAATCACTTAGTCACAATATGTGAGGTTGGTTGTAAGTACCTACAGATTCCATTAACCTCCTACCATGATCTGTGTCATGTACTGTATAATCGTGCTGAGCGGGCCTGGTTGACCTCGATTTTGGATCACATGTGCAACAGGAAAACATCTAAGTGACTTTGAAAGAGGTTTCATTATCAGTCATACAGGCTGCTCAGTTTGACCGGCATTTAGGTCGATGGGAAAGACATTGGTAAATATCGTTGGAAATTGTGGTCGAAAGCGTATATGTAATGACAGCATTGCTTCGGAATTGTCGTTAAGGAAAAAAACCTCTTCCTCAGGTACCTGACAGAAAACTGTTACCTGGTAACAGAAAACTTATTAATGGCATGTTCTGTATGAATTTCTTGTGATGTCAACTCCTTGGTGACACTGAAGTTTTTTTTGGTTTTTTTTTGAGTGTTGTGCATTGAACTTTTCCTAGTAGGAGTTTTTGAGTTGCCTGGAATACAACAATAGAACCATTGTCTACTACTTAAGTATCCAAGGTAGCTATTAGTCCAGAGGTAGCTTTACTAGTTAGCACACTCCAATGCACTTCAAGCAGAGGAGGAAAACCTTGACTGATAAGTTGGTAGGACCAGTTTGAATTTTGAAAAATAAGCTGGCCTAAAAAAAAAAAGAGCCTGATAGTAGTAAATTGGAGATTCTCTCCGTGTTATTCAGCTTATTCACTCACACCTGATTCAGGACGTGTAATCTCCCACTGTACCATGGGGCAGACCTTTAACAATTGTTTTCTTTTTTTATTTTCACACATTCATGTTCATAGATGTGTGTGGTGTATGGTAGTTTTCTTCTGTGTATAAATTATTCAGTATTGTGCAAGATAGATAGATAGATAGATAGATAGATACTTTGTTGATCCTGAGGGAAATTGGAGTTTATTTATTTGTTTGTGTCAAAATGGACCAACTGAGTTCATTAGAAAATATAGATATTCTTACCTGCTTATATAAAAACAAGTACAAACAAAAATATCTGCACGAGCAGGCAGGAGTAATCAGAGTGTCTGTAATGTCAGGATGGTCTGTGGGAGAGGTCGGTTTCTGTGAAAGAAGGTGGATGTGGTTAGTTTCAGTGGGAGTAGTCAGTGTACAGGATTTATAAAAACAGCTTTGCTCACAGCTCTAATCCAATGAGCTACTGCAAAATAACAACACAATAATAGCTGTAATATAACCCCTTTAGTTCTTTACCACTCCCTTGTAGGCATGGAACAATACAATATGTGTAAATAATGAAATAGCAAGATGATTAAAATAGCCTTCTATTAGTCATCGTCATTCACATATTAACAGTAGGCATACTGCAGATTCTAAACAAAGTTGGTTTATTAATTGAAATAGTATCATATTGTGTAAAAGCCTGAGGTTTACACCCCTGCTCCCTCTTTGGTTTTATTTACTATAATCAGTTCACTCAAATTAAACTTGATTTCCTCATTTCATCCCAGTTCACAGGTGCTGTTAGTGCACTTTAAAAGTTAAAGATTAGAAGATACAGAACTTCGAAAACAATTTTGTAGAATGGCTTAAAGACATCCTTCGTTCCAAGCTAAGAGTTTCTCCTTCCACGCTATTAATAATACTGCTGATCGAAAGTTTTGCTAAGGAATTCCTACACAGAGAGGAAGGGTGGAGTTGACCCGCTCGCTGTAGCGTGGCATGTTTCATGAAAATGCACAGTGTAAAAAAAATACATGAAGATAAAATGAAAATGAGAAAATTGCTCATTTCATTCAGAAGAACAATCATCTAATGCTCATGTTAGAATATTTTCAGCATTTTGTCAGTAGAGCGTGTGTTTGCATTAATGAGAGAATTTGTATTTTGCATTTAATTAAATGTAGAGATATACTGAAGCACAGTAATATCACTGAAAGTAGGAACAAAAGGACTAGTGCAATATACCAGGTTATTGTCCATATGGGCAAAAGTACAAGGGTATAAAAGTACTGTAGCGTACAGTGCAATATACCGGTGACTGTACAGTCATAATACTGAATGAATGCTGCTGTGGCTAGATGGACTGATTAAAGTCTCAGTGTGGCAGCTGAGATCAGTGGATATACATCTGTACAGTTGGAGGTATGAAGGACATGTGGTGACATGTTCACCACACTGTGAGTGGAGCAGGTGATTGCTGAAACAGCTCTCAAGTGCCCTCACATTCTCATGCAGTGGATGGAAGGTGTTGTTCATTCAGCTAATTTGGTTCACTTTGCACCACCTCCTCGAGACAGTCCAGGGAGGAACCCAGGACTTCTTGATCTTCTTGATTGTCCAGTCCCCTTTTTTCAGCAGCAGCGATGCCACTACCCCAGCACACCACTGCACAAGAGATGACTGAGGCCACTACAGAGTTGTAGAATGTCTTTAGGAGCTTTCTGCAGACTCCAAAGGATCTCGGTCTCCTCAGTAGGTAGAGCAGACTTTGGCCCTTTCTCTATATGACATCAGTGTTATATGACCGGTCCAATCTATCGTTAAGAACAACACCCGTGTATTTTTATGATCTGATGGATTCATTTGACACTCAGTGGATAATTATAGTTGTGGGAAGTGGAAGATTTGAGTCTATTATCAGCTCCATGGTTTTACTCACAGTGCCCTAGCCTACTGATGAGCTAGTACAGGGTCCAGGATGCCATGGAGCTGTCCACTATATAACTCTCAGCTCTGATCACACAGTGCTGATGGCTGCATGGTGCTGAAAGTAGTGGCTGACTGATATGGGTTTTTCAGTGGAACAATGTAATAAATAGGCAAATGAAAATGCTATGCATTTATCTGATATCTGAAAATATCTGTTGCACTAAACATAATTTCCTCTGCACTAAACATTCCCCCTGCACCAGTAACACATCAATATTTATTTATTTATTTATTTATTTATTTATTTAGTGGGGAAATCAATAAGTATGAATTGAATGATTATGGCAGCCATTCAGAGTGCATTACATACTAGTAATAACAAACTCATTAAATTGGATTAAATTCAGTTAAATTCAGTTTAACCAAATATTTTCTCTTCATAATTAGTTATGAAAATTGCAAACATTGTTAGTTTTTGTCTCCTACAAAACATAAAAAAAATCTTTTAGCTTAACATTACTGATCTTGACTTTGGCAGCGTTTGCGATGTGACTACTGCACATGCAGAATATGCGATGTCGATGCTGACACAGCAGCCTGTATCGTTTAGCCCTAATCTACAGTGAGTGTGCAATATGTGTTCAGCAAATAGGAATATGCAGTCAGGAACACGTTATGTCTTTGTCATGTTTGTGTTGTTAGCTATGGAACTGTACTGTACTGACCTAGAGTCATGATTCCTCCCTAAACGACAGGAATCAAAGAAGTTATATAGCAGCTAGTGTAAACACTGCTTATGTTGTAAACTAATTAAATTAACTTAATTAAACTAACTCAAATTACTTAACTCTTTGAGAGCTAGAAATTCAGCCTTACCATTTGTTCTCTGGGAACTCCAATACCAGGGCTTTCTCTGAAGTATTTCACTGCGTTTGAAGGCAGACAAAAACAGGAGCTTGAACACTTTTATTAATCAGCTATGCTTGCAGACTGAATGGCCGATGCCAGTTACCTTAAAACATTTAATATCACCCAAATTAATCAGCCAGTGCGATCAGTCAGTCAACCACTAGTTGATAGCACTAGAGAAGTCAAAGACCGGAAGCATTGTGCAGCAGGTGGATGACTGCATCATCCACCTCAGTGTGTGGCTGGTGGGTGAGGAAAAGCCTTTCCAGCATCTTCAACAGGTAAGGTGTTAATGTCACCAGACTCAGTTTTTTCTACTGGCACCAAGCAGATCATCTTCTACAAGACCGTAAGACTTGCATGGCAAGTAAACTTAGTTAATCTGCACGTCCAGTGGCTTTCCTCATGCTGATCCTCATCAGCTCCTTCCTGCCGTGGTCAGTTGTGATGGACAGCTGAGAGGGAGAAGAAGAGAGGAATTCATCTTCATGTGTGAAGAATGTTAAAAAACAGGTTCAGCTTGTTGGCCCTCTCCACGCTTCCCTCAGCCTGCTTGCCACGGCTTGCCAATGTCATGTGTCCAAACACACTCCACGATTCAGACAAATTTTTATGCAGAAGTCAGTCCTCAGTCCTCCTCCTGTAGGCACATAAAGAGTTCCTCTTTATCCCCCAATGCTATATAAAGTAAAAAGTGTCCCAAGTTTATAGAAAAGCATCTCAGTGCAAGTCAACTATCCACTGCAAAGCTAAAGGCAGCAGCAAAAGGAAAAGGAAAGAAGGAAACTGTGAGGATTTCTTTGAGGAACATTTGGGCCACTGCAACACGGCACCATCTTTATCACCAAGGAAAATTTTTAACGTGTCAGCATCAATTCTGTTAGAATGTAGTATCATCAATATGAAAAATGCTGTAGCTTTGTACTCAAAGAAAAGAAAATCTGCCTTTTAACTCTACTTCTTTGTGAATGTAGAAAGTTAAAGTTAAGTTAAATCTCTGGTTGTTAAGACTCACTGATTTAAAAAATAATGCATTCGGACAAATATGGCCTAAATTAAACACAAAAAAATGAGCTCAGTGTGCAGTCTCAGAGAAGTATACACTATATGGCCAAAAGTATGTGGACACCTGACCATCACACCTATGCATGGTTCTTCCCCAAGCTGTTGCCACAAAGCTGGTAGCACACAATTGTCTAGAATTTTCCCTTCACTGGAACTAAGAGACTCAAACCTGTTCCAGCATGACAATGCCCCTGTGCACAAAGCGAGCTCCATGAAGACATGGTGTGTGAAGGTTGGAGTGGAAGAACTCGAGTGTCCTGCACAGAGCCCTGACCTCAACCCCACTGAACACCTTTGGGATGAACTGGAACACCGACTGCACCCCAGACCTCCTCGA
>CM040467.1:315598-343525 GCA_022758105.1 Pangasianodon gigas
TAAAGGGGAATAAATCTGGAACGAGATTCAAAAAGCACATATGAGTGTAGGTGTTCACATACTTTTGGCCATATAGTGTGGCTCAACAGGTTCCTACTTCTGTAGGAAGTATTGTCTCTCTGAGTCAGTGACAGGGCTGTCAGGTAAGATCATCTGACAGCAGGAACTGCCTAACATGGCCACACCCAGTACAAGGACAAAGAGAGGGAGGGAGGGAGAGAGGAGGTGTCCGGTTGCATTAGAATTGGAGTAGTGTTAGAGAAAGTGTCTAGGTTTTCTGAATCCTATAAGGACGTAAGCTCCAAATGACCACTGCATATCAACTATCTTCTGTGTTGAAGACAAAGCAACTGGGAAGGATAAACACAGAGAGGGAACACAGGTGCGCACCTAGAAAAGAAGAGAAACGAGAAGGGCGGCGAGTTTTAACCAGGACACCTGCATTCCTTCAACTTTCGGAGTGCTGCTTTTCAGTGCAGCAGTGAAAGCATGAGGGTGAGTCACCATTCTCTGTATGTCAACCCGGTTACTTGTGTCAGATGCAGTGAAAGATCAGGAGAAGTCACACAGAAAAAAATCAAGTTTAACGCTATAATTTGATTTCAGGGTTTTATTAGTGCATAATATAGTGTAACAGACTGTTTACGAAGTTTCCTTTCAAAAAAGACAAACCTATATACATGTTCATATACGCAGTAATATTTTTCAATATAATTCATGTAACATATTATTCATACTACTAAACTGCCTCTAACCACATTTAGATTACTTACTTAGACAGTCCACTGATTTATTTTATATTTCAGTGACTGACACTTTTGGGATCCTGCCCAAACACAAGAAACAACATGAAGCAAGGCAAAGTAAAAGACTCATAAAATGTACTCTCCATAAACCTGTTTAGACCAAAAATTGTATAAAGGTTTAATAAAACACAATAATAAGATCAAAGTCAATGACCAGTAAGCTTTGGTGGATGAAATCCAAAAGATACTGCTTCTAATTATTTGTTTATGTGAATTAAAATTGTTTCAACGTTCTACTCCTCAGTATGTCCTCAGTCTAACATTAATGTTAATTCAGTTTAATATGAAAGCAGTGATTCTCAAATCAGGGAAATCAATGATGAACGGGTTTAATCCAAACCTCATTAAATCAAAAACAAACTACAAAAACAAACAGCTAGACCTAAAACATCATCAACTTGGACTTAGTGTATAAAAATAAAATAGACTGAATGCATAAGAATAAAAAGCTGTATGGTTCTAATAAATAGCCAGAATATTACTGTACACATTCAATTAATAAAACTAATATTTGAATAGTTTATAAAATAAATTTGGACTGATGGAGTCCATGGTATTAATTCTTCATACAGTTTGAGAACCCATGGTTTAATGTCACAGTCTTATGGGTGAATATAATTATATATACGGTCTCTGCAGCACCTGTTATGTTTTGGTGAAGTTTTTCAGGAAACCTTTCAGTGACCCAAACCAATTATAACAACTGACATAAAAATATCAGACTCTTAACAGACTCATGGGAGTTCCCTTTATTCTAACTTCTGTTATGGCTGTATGCAAAGTGTATGCAAATAAAAATGCACATTTCACCTACTGTGCAGCGTAGTTGCTCTAGGTGCAGGATTACACACTGTTATTCTTTTTTATGGAGCATATACAGTAACATGTTTTGAAAGGAGACAAATTTTATGAGGTTGTAATTAATGTTTAAGTAATTAATGTTGACAGAAATATGTTCAGAAATAATGTTGTAAATAAATCATAAGTCATGTTCAGAAATAACCTCCTGGCTGATAGAACACACAGCAAATATATTGCTCTCGTCCATGGCAGTATATTTTATGTCAATATTTTGGTGGTTGTGTCACAAATGAGGTGAGTGCAGCGGTCTTTTCTGAGCAGTCCCAATTTGGTTCCTCATGACGTTGGACCTCATTTATCAAGTTGGATTTATTCATACATCATTTGTAGGAGTATTTCCACATGAAATTTGATATTTATGAAAATCCTGTAATTTCAGAAAAATGTTTGTATCCGACTTGTGCTCCTGACTATGTGTAAATTTACAGATTCACTAATGTAAACTTTGATTAATCGGCCTCTTCATGGTTAACAGCAATCTTTAGGCTATCCATATGGGGTCATCCACAGCAGGGAGTGATTCTCAGTGACAGAGGATCCAAGCAGAAGTAGAGCATCAGAATGGGCCAGGCAGGTCCAGAGGACAGAAAGAGTCAAGAAGAACATGTGTAGCTCATCAGAGAGAGAGAGAGAGAGAGAGAGAGAGAGAGGTAAAGCAGCCACCACAGACCTAGGTGAAGTCAGGGACGACAGCATCGAAACATCCCAGAACACTCTATGCTCTGCACCTTCGGATCTGCACCTTTACTTAAGAGAAAAAAAACTATTAAAAAAAGGCCTGACTAAACAAGTAGGTTTTAAACCTAGATTTAAAGACTGGAACTGTGTCTGAGTCCTGAACACTAAGTTGAAGTCTATTCCATAACTGAGAGGCTTTGTGAGAGAAAACGTTTTCCCCCTGCTGTAGCCTTCACTATTCTAGTTACTAATAAAGAACCTGCACCTTTTAATCAAAGCAGGTATCATAAAAGACCAAAAGTTCACTCAGTATTTTTGAGATGAAAAAGTTTATGCTAATAATGTTATCTACATGATCATCAAATGAGGAACTGGACTCAATTATCACATCAACGTCATTCACTCCCACACATGATGTAACTGAAAGGCTGTCCAGATTTACGTCATACTTATGTCTCATCAGAATTAAGTATGTTACTCAATATTCAGTGACTCCTTTCCTCAGCATTGTTAAGCTGGTGTCTGTCATCTGTCATATAGCTGTGTATCATTGGCATAGCAGTGGAAGCTAATGCCATGTTTATGGATAATTGTACCCGGACGTAGCATATAAGCCACCATTTACATCTACAAACTGATAGCGATCAGTTAAATAAGACCTGAGAGCTGTTCCCTTGTAGTACAACAGTGTCTGTATTCTACCTAGAAGAATATCATGATCTATGGTAATCAAACCTGCACAGTCATAGTCATAACGTGTTGCACTGAGCTACTGTGAAGCTAGCAGTGGAAATATAAACCAGTAAACAGATGACTAGCTTACAAACAGAATCTAAAACAATTGTGCATAATTTGGCTGTACACTTTCAGATAATGTTCAGCACCCTTTGCCTTTAATAGTGTAACTCAGAGCTCACGTAATTGCAACTACAGTAAGATACAATTATCAGGGAGACAGAAAAAGACAAATCCTTGAGAATACAGAATACATGTCTTGCATGTCTGCTGTTTTGTTTAAATAACGTTTGTGAGGCAAAAAAAATATTTTGGACTATTAAATGTTAGACATTGAGCTGGCTACGAACAGATCAATTCATAAATCCTTCATAAGAGCATTTACACAAGAAATTTAGTATTCATGAAAATCCTGAAAATTCAGATAAAAATATTTGTATTCTACTCGTGCTTTGGAGTGTGTGTAAATTTACACATAAGAAGACTAACTAATGTAAACCTTAACTTCACGACTTCAAATCATATCATTTGCACGGATTGCTGCACTTTTATATATGGAATGAACTGTCAAGTTTAATTACTTATTTTTATTATGTTTACAGCGTTTAGCAGACGTCCTTATCCAGAGCCACTGCAGAAGAACTTTGTCCCTATTAAATACACATCCCCATGCTAGTAGATCAGAGATGAAGAGTCCAATCGAGAACATTTTGTGAAAACCAGTTGTTTTATTTTATTGGCATTAATTAAAGAATATAAAGAAAGCACAAAAAAAATTAAGAAAAATAAAACTAATCATCTAATTATGACAAAAGAAATGCTGCTGTATAAACAGAAGATGGGCCGGTCTGTCTGAGCAGAGCCGTAAGGCATAAAACTGCCTCAGCTGATGGAAGATTTAGCATTTGCTTCTTCTTCTTCTTCTTCTTCTTCTTATTATTATTATTATTATTATTGTTGTTGGCATAGAAGTGAGTCAGAGTAACTTCCACTTGTGCCTTTCCCTTTGTGTTCCCAGTTCTCTTTGTGTTCCCAGCTGTCTGTGCACTTGAACTTTTATGGAGTTTTGTGGGCGTCACTACATGCAAATGAGCTGTGTCATGAACACACTTTGCACTTTACATACGCACACAAGTACAAAAAAAATCAGCCTTTCTGAAACTTTTGTAAATCCGGCAAAAAATTTTAGTTTGGTTTGGCTTACGCAAACATTTACACACAACTTTACGAAGATTTATACAATGGGACTCATTTATCAATCAAATAATAAAAATCCCAGTTGAGTCATTTTCAACTCCAGGTTGCAACGCTCCAAATGTATTAAGCAAAATATTCATCTTTTAATGATCTTAACAACAAATCATTGGTCAGGAAATGAGCAGGAATGAAACAGATAGATAAAGGAGCTCAGTATGGGAGCTTTTCCCTTTGATTTCTTTAAATGTTTAAGTCTTGTGGCTCTTGATGAGCTGCATCAGGTGCAGCAGAAAACCAAATAATCACTAATCTTTTAAGAAAAAAAATCCCAGAAGATATTTTTGGAAAAGTTTGTACACCCAGACATGTGTTAGTTTGAATTTTACATCAAACATTTGAATCATTATCATGATTTTGTGTACAAGAAGACTATAGAAGTGAATTTCCCTGTTTCTAGCTTTTCCCCAAACAGCGAAAGGAAACCAGTGAATGGAGGCACAGGAGCTCTCAGGAGTGCATCTGTTTCATACCTGCTCATTTCCTCATTAATATTTGCCATTTTGGCCTTCACCCATTTTTTTTTTTTTTTTGCCCAGGAGTGTATGCAAGGCCCTGTCCTGTTATTGTGCAATGACTGTTTTTACAGTTTCAAAACCTGTTTTGAAAACACACAAGTGGGTGGTTGCTTTGAGTCAAAGCTGTCTGGAATGCATTCTAAGAACATAACTCAGTTAGTCATTGCTTTGACTAACGGTTGGCAAGTTATTGCCAGCTACATATTGTTGACATGGGAATGCAAATATTTTCCACTTACTAAAACCAATCTGAACAAGTAAACTACAAGACAATCATAGTAAGTTGCTATAGTGATTTAATGGGCCTTATGAGGCACAAAAAGGAAAAATATTAGTGCCCCTACAAAACATTAATTGTAGTAGTGTCTTTATGGCCATAAATATAATGTATTAAAATGTGTATCTACTTTGGAAGATAATAGAAGAAGCCTTTATTCGTCACGTATACATTACAGCACAGTGTAATTCTTTTCTTTCTCCCCAACTTCCTAACTAGTTGCGATATGCAAACCATAATAATAATAATAATAATAATAATAATAATAATAATAAAATATTTACATGGCATTATATGTCATTTTCTGACCTGGGAGCGAGCATCATACCTCAATTTCATGAGTTTTTACAGCAGATGGCTGCAACATTTCCATAACTGCCTTTAAGTATGTATTTAAAACAGGAACGATAAAAAGAGAAACTTTATATAACCAAAGAACCTGAATGACACAGCAATGTTAATGTCAAGTCAATTCATAATATATTAATGAATTCAATTCATAATTCATAAAATAACAGGGAGCGAATGGTAGTGGCAATGTAACATGAACGAGATAAAAAAAAAAAAACAGTACAACAAAGACTGTCATTATTTGTATGCAGAAGAGTAAACACTCATATCTGTCATAACCTCTCACACACAGCCACAGATCATTTACTAAGTCTGAAAGCCATTTCGAGGATGATTCAGTGCACCAGTCAGTACAGCTGAAAGGCACTGTTAAATCTGCAGGTCCAAGTTTCCCTTGCTTGATGAGAAAATGATACAGTTTATGAGTTAATAATGAGTAAGTTTATACAAATTATGCCATTGTGTAAAGTTTTCCAACACATTCCAAAAGTGAGTTTCAGTTTTACTCTTCTGAGAGTAAAACTGTTTGTGGTCTGAGCTCTTTGTGGCTGTGGAGAACTGTTAGATCAGGGATGCTGATTGCTTCACTCTTCCTAACAGGTCAGTGTAGAACCCCGGTGTGTGAGAGTGAGGAGGAAGCCTCGGGAGACTTCAGTTTATTCGCTCCACACTTTTCTGTGCACTTTCAACTCAACAAACCCAAAAGAACTCAACTAAAACGGGTCCAACCCCGGAATCGCAGCTTTCACGCCGTCAAGTTCAAGTTCACACTTCGTGAACACACACACACACACTCTCTCTCTGTGGTTACAGCAGTTACTGAACGCACATAGACACACAGATGAGTAGACTGCCGGTAATAAGATGCAGGTGAGAATCATCACGTGTTACCTGCCAGTTCGCACCGCCTCCTCTGACGCTCAGCCACGCCCCCGCTGCTGTATATTACTTTTGCGATTTCTTTGAATGATTATTGATTGCATAACATTATTTGAATAAAAACAAATCTCTCAAATAATTTCTCAAACTCCAAATTTAGAATGTACAGACAGGTCCATGAGTATTTGGACAGTGACACAATTTTTGTAATATTTTTGCAAAATTACAAAAATTGTGTCACTGTCCAAATACTTATGGACCTGACTGTATGTGCATATTTTACATGGTGGATATTTTACCATAATAATAATAATGTGGAAAAGTAGATCTTGTTTCATAGAAGTGTGAGCACCCTGTATTAGCACAAGCACAAACCCTGAGATGATAAAGCAAATTCTCATACAGGTTCATTTACAGTAAGTTAACAGCAACCTAAAGTCCAAATCATTCCATTTGTCCATAATTATTATAGTAATTAGTATCTTCTCTAAGATTTATTTAATATACTACAGCACACATGCATTATTAGGTATGTTACAATATACTGTATAGAACAAAACAATAAATTACAAGACAAATGTTCAATGTAACATACAGGATGTGAAAACACAGCACTTAGGAGGCCGAATCACACACACACGCACACACGCACGCACGCATGCACGCACACACACGTGTCCAAACTAAATTTTATTATTAGCCACACTAGCTAGTCAGCCATCTCACTGGCCAGTACAGGAAATGTGGTGGTTTGCTATTTTAGACGTCTCACTATTTTAACAACAGTGTTGTTCCTTTTATCAACATTCACCATCACTATTTACTGAAATAGCAAGAAAGATCTATCTTTATTTTGAAAAAATTAAATTCTGAATTGCAGACAAACTCCAATCTTACATACACTATATGACCAAAAGTATGTGGACACCTGACCAATCACACTCATGTGTGCTTGAACATCCCATTAGAGATTTATTCTCATTTTGCTGTTATAATAAACTCCACTCTTCTGGGAAGGCTTTCCACTAGATTTTGTTTGGAGAAGGCTCACATACAGGTGTGATTGTCAGGTGTCCACATACTTTTGGTCATATAGTGTATGATTACAGAAATGCATGCCAAATCAGGGTTAGAAATATTAGTAATCTTTTTGACAAATAGGAGTGAACAGTAACAAGCAGTTTTCCCACTACAGTACCAAGAGTGTTGCAAGAATGAATTGAATTTTTTTTTTACCATAACTCAAGTCTGATTTGATACGCTCCTGTTATTGCAGAAGTATTTAAACTAACTGTATGGGTGTTTTTTAAGGGTCAGATTTTTAATGTTACACAGATGTCAAAGGAAATATAATGTAAGTTTTATATTGCACTTGGTCCAGACTGCGATATTAAACAGCACGATGAAGTTAAACATGGCACTGCTACATGACATCTCTTCCTCCAGGTGGTACTTCTTGCTCATGATGTAGCTAATGTTACTTCTTCCACAAAAAAACAAAACAAAACAGAGGCCACTGAGATTAGGTCCATTACATTTACATTTAGATAGTTATTAACAGAATGTAGTCAATTGTACATTGTGATTAAATTATTCTTTACGTTTGTGGTCATTTCCTGCAGGATGATACCCACTAACCAAGTCCGAGTGTTTCTGGAACTTGCCTAAATAGAGCTGGCTTTAAAAGTAAAATGAACTCTAATTAGGCTCTAGCAAACTTATTTTGCATTAAGGAAATAATTTAATAACATTCTTCTCACATACAGGCTAATAACACGATTGCTGAAGACAGCACTATACCCTTAAACTCAAGACAGAAAGGTAAAGTACTCATGGCCTTGTTTATCTTCAAACCTTATTAACCTTCTTCCTGCTAAAGATTTATGCATCTATCAGTAAATCCTGTGTACAGAGAGGAACCTCTCTATTTGACTCAGTTCTCTCCCTCTCTCTAAGGTGGAGCCAGACGTGGCAAGAACAGAAAGCCCATGCCAGCCACAAAGCCAGAAGGGAATAAGTGGGCACGGGGGAAAAGGTTCCTCATCACCATCCTCTGCGTAGTGGTCATTTTGGGCATCCTGGCAGTGGCTGGATATTTAAGTGAGTGTGTTTTTCATTTTAGCAACAGTTAACCGTCATCATATTATTTCATCATATTCATAAACACAGTCATATTATTTCATTCATTAGCTCTTACCCAATTCAAATTCTTAAATAGACATTTTTCTCTCTTCCTACATCCCTCCTTCACTTTTACTGCCGTGACTTAGTCGCCCAACTCATTAACAGTAAGTACTTCTTCTGCTCCAAGTCACTGAAGTTTATTCCCCTGGAGCAAGCCTGTAATGGCAAACCGGACTGTGCAGGAGGAGAGGACGAGTCTTCATGCGTCTCCCGTTTCACAAGCACCTCGACTTTTCCTGGTAAGACATAGTGTTGCTTCAAAAATGGACACATCTTCAAATGTATAGATGCAACCTCACACATATGCTACTACTATCTGTGCAAAGTCATAAGAGAACCTGTGGTTTATGGTGTATAACGAGGCTAGGCACGTCTAGTCTAGATGGGGCTAGATGCTTGCAGCCTTAGGGGACCAGAGATCCAGTTAAAGTCAGTGAGATGTAGGACAACATCCTTCAGGCTTTTGAACATTATCTTGTGCTCTTAAATAGGTACAATGTGGTATAATGTGAATAACATCAAGAATAATGTCTGCTCCAAATTCAGTGACTTCTTCAAATTTCCTCCAAACATCAGTAAAGAAATGAGATCAAATATTTCTTCACTGTAAGCAGCCCCATATAAGCAACATAAAGACTTAAATAAAAGAAGCTAAAAGAAAATTATACTAAGTTGGTATAGTAATTTAATGTGCCTTCTGTAAAGGGAAAAAAACTTTAGTTGTTGTTCCTCTTTCAGCTGCTCCTGTTAAGGGTCGCAACAGCAGGTCATTGGAGCGCGTATTTGATTTGGCACAGTTTTTTTTTTTTTTAAATGCCCTCTGCCCTTCCTGATGCAACCCTCCCCAGTTTTATCTGGGCTTGGGACCGGCACTGACAGCGCACTGTTGCATGGTTCCCCGGCTGGGAATCGAACCCGGACCCTGAGAGCGCTGTGGCCTAACCACTAATCCTCCAGAGACCCTGAAAAAAAAAAAAATACTTTAGTACCCCTAGTAAAATTTAATTGTAGAATTATAGTCTTATAACCATGAATATAATTTATAAACATGTGGCTATACTTTGGAAGACAATAATAACATTAAAAATAATTAACTGACATGATGTCATATTCTGGCCTTGGAGCAAGCATCATCTCTCACTTTAATGAGTTTCTACAGCAGAGATCCCTGCAACAATTCCATAATGTTTATATTTTGGGAGTTTTCTGGCACATTTCAAAAATGTTTATATTATTATTTTGGGGGTTTTCCGGCACATTTCTCCACCTTGAACTGCCTTTATTCTGGAGTTTCAGTTTTACTCTCCGAGTGTCTCTCTGTGGTCTGAGGTCTTTCTGGCTATTGAGAACAATAAGTAGAAAAGCACAACACTGTCTAATAGGTTCATTTATAAGTGCACACAGAAACCTATAGTCCATATCACTCCATTTGTCTCCATAATTAATGTAGTAAACATTTTAATGTATAAATGTTATACACAATGACATGTTGGAATCAGATATATTCTGTAACAGTTATTTTATATAACACAGTGCTCAAATATAGCTGCTGTGCTGGTTAGATTTTGGGTATACAGTGCATGACGTGACTTTCTATGGTCAGGTGGAGACCACATGCAGAGGTTTATGAGTGTACAAAGCACAGCAGACAATAGTAATCCAATACTCAAAGTAACAGACAGCAAAGGTCAGTACACAATACGTTTAACAAACAGGTAACAACAGCAGGTCAAGCTGAATGAGGCAAAGGGTCAGGAAGACAAGGAAGACAATGGAGCCAGTTAGAAATACAAGATAATTCTCAGAAATGAGAAATTGGTGCAAGAATTCACAAAGAATGGATGATCCTGGTGTGTTTATTTATCATGGAAACCAGCAGTGAGGTGGGAATGTATATCAGAGGTCACATCAAAACTTTCCTTTCTAGCAGGCCCAGGACAGGAGCGTCCAATCTTCCCCAGAAAAGCGCCGGTGTGGTGCAGCTTTTCATTCCAACCAAACAGGAGCCACACCTGAGTCTACTGAAAGTCAGGATCACCTGAGTAAAGAGGTGGAATCAGGTGTGGATCCTGCTTGAGTGGAATGAAAACCTGCACGCACACACACACACACACACACACACACACACACACACACCTGCACTTTGTGGAGAAGATTGGACAGCCCTGGTCTAGGATCAGCTGTATACTACTGTTGATTCATGACAATTAAACTCAGTATATTCTTTACAATAGTACAGTACTATTAAATGTTTTTGAGTCTTTACTTTATTCTCGTTTGCATATGATCCTGTAAGTCTAGGATCATGTTTGTTTTTATGCTGTACTGTTTTACAACTGACAGCAAAACAATTGCAGGGAAATGTATGTCTGCATTTTCTATTCCTCTTTTTTGGGGTGGCGGAACATGCAAGCGCTTGTTTCAGAGGCTCAACATACTAACGGAACTCAGACAAGCATACCTAGATAACACTCGTGACCCAATACGACAGAAACAGCAAGCAGTGAGATGAAATGAATAAAGCCACTTGTTGACTGCACTGTACGCTTTGAGGTGAAATTAAATCTTTTTAAAGCATTTTTTAATATTGCTATAGAATGTCATTACTGCAAAAATATCCTGACTGTCGTGATACAGCCGCATGGTCACAGCCTTTTCCTCTAGTTCTGTATATTTATCCCTCGATCATGCTCGTCAATTAAACAACAAAAGGGTCATTTTCATTTGAGACCAAAGCTTTCCTACTGTGTAACTGTGCATGTATGCTGTGACATTCTGATACAAGAGCAGACATTTTCTAATTATATCCTCTTATACTGTATAACTGATTATCGAAACAAAAATCTATTTTAATAAAAGGATATACATGTTATAAATGTGCACATTATACGTTCAGAGCCCATACTGGAGGCACTGTGAGGTTTACTGACAGGAACATAGAAGAGTTAGAATAGGAATATGAGCTAAGCTGCTGTGTATCCTGGCTTAGAGAATATTCCCTTCAAAATTTTGAAACCTAGCAAAAGAATCCCATCTTTTCAAGCCTGCTGTCAGCAATTAAAACACTAAATCTAAACACTCTTTTCCAGCCCTTATGTGATGGTTTCCCATATCAGGGACGCCACTTCTTCAAGTCAAGTAGGCTTTATTGTCATTCTTCTCATATACCTCCAGAATCTCAGTCATGACATAGCACATGACGTAAGCCTCTGGTATAAATCCTCAACGTCTTCCAACAATAATGCAACAACAATCCGTACAACAATAGTTTACCAAAAATGCCAAGTTATTAATGCTAATTACATAAATAATGAATACAAATCAAAATCAATTTACCTGCTTTATGAGCCGAATAAATACAAAGTCAGATGATGAATAGAATTTTGTTTATGCTAAAACATCATGTGCTAAAATGTGCTGTAATGTTTTGTTTAAGGTTACTTCAGAAGTGAAAATCACTGTTTTGCATATAAACATTTGTTATACAGTCAGCCTAAAACAACTGAACGCCATGTCATCAATAGTAAATTCACTTTAGTTGCATTAAAGTGACACTTCAGCTGATGAGAACGACTCCTTAGGAGCCTGGTTCAGTTATCTCTGTGTTAACGTTGTAGTGCAAACGGTTCATTACTCGAGACTTTCCAACACAGTGCACGCTAGTAACCTCTGGTGGTCCAAGGCGTTAAGTGCATCTATTAATGTTCTGCATAGGCAAGCTTCATTGTTATATGAACTATAAATCGAGTGCCTGAGCTACACAGTGCTATTTTCTTTTCTAATATTCACAGGGTTTTGTGCCTTTTAAAATACTTGCTCACACAGAGGTCATACTGAGGAGACTGGGAAAAGATGCAGCTTTGGGGCCATATAATAATTTAATAACGCATTGCAATTATTTACGCATTCACTTCAGTTTTATAATGTAGGCAAGGCTAAGATTTTGTACATACACTCATTCATCCACTGATTGACTGATTGATTCTCAGTAGCCGCTTTATCTGGGTCAGGGTTGTGGTGGATCCAGAGCCTATCGCGAGAACACTGGCAGTCCATCACAGGCTTTTACACTTTATTAATATAATATATTTCTTATACATAGCCAAGGCGGCCCTCAAAGCGCACACTTGGGTTTGAGCTTCTTTTGAAACCGATTCCAAAGCAGTCATGTGATGCATTCACTCGCTGATGTTTGGTTGGCTCATCTATTTTTTTGCACATTACAGACTTAGTTACATTGCTGGATATTTCTGAATGCTTGAATTTGTTTGCTTGTGTGTCTACGTTATGGGATGGCAGCGGAAGGGATTATTGTGCACTTATACATTATTTGTTGGATGGTAAACAGCAGATTTATATAACATTTCTACTGTTGTTTTTGTTCTCTCATATGTGTGACCCTGACCCTGACCCTGACTCTTTTGCTGTAGCCTCGTCCTTTTCGGGCATTTTAAAGTGCAATGCTGTAGGTTTTTATTAAAATGTATTGCAATTCAAGTTTGAAATGTTGCACTGAAACAGCTACGTATTTTTCATTATCAATAACAGATCCCTCAACTTTATTTACACTGTTAGAGATTATTATCATTCATGGATGTATAACATTAACAAATTAATAGGTGGGAGATCAGTTGTCCCTCTCTTTAGTGCCCAGAATATTAGGCCATGCCGTTACAGCCACAAAACCATGTACGAATGCAGGAATACAGCACTGCTGTGACCTGGAGCTCAGTCCATTGCTTATGGACCTATTAGCATATTAGCATATTAACTATCTGCATTTAATTGTCTAGCTAATGTCTTTTACTGTGTCTCTGCAGTTCGGTTGGTCTCGAATCTCTCCGTGCTTCAGATATATGACGCCACTGAAAACAAGTGGCTAAGTGTGTGTGCAGATGGCTGGACTGTGAAACACACTAAAGCAGTATGTCAGCGGATGGGATACACAGTGTGAGTACGAAAATCTCACAAAATGGCACACAAGATTTTAGGGATGCACTTATATTAATTTTTATATGATAATGATATCAAAGCTATGAATATTGGCCTATACTTAATAATGATCTAATACCAGTGACCAAGCTGATGCTCTACAGTCACATGCATGATCTGTGTCAGCAGTTAGCATTAGACACTTTCATGGAATAAAAGACGTAAAATATGTCGAATAAATCTGATCCAATCTACAGATCCACTGTTACAGCCTGATATTACAAACATTATCATCATCCCAGTGCACAAGTTTATTTAGAAAGACATGAAACTAAAATGATATGCAATTTATTCAATCCCCCTGTGTCTCTGATTTTCTCTGTCTAGTAATCCTACATACAGTAATGTCCCACTGACGGATCTGTCATCTGATCTGAAGAGGTTTTTTGGTGCTGTGGGACCAGACGAAACGCAGCCAATTTCCTCCAGCGTAACAAATCAGTCAGTAATGAATCATTAGTTCACTTTCCTCCCATACGCATACAATAGCTCTTATATGGATACGCCTGCATTTTCATTGTTATCTAATTTTCCATCATGCTTGTACAGTTCATTCAGGAATGTCTTGTGGTATTGCTTTCTATATGGTATTATTATTATTATTATTATTATTATTATTATTATTTACACACACACCTGCAATTTTCCTAAAAGTCTGGTTAAGTGTAAACGGCACACGTGGATTACATCTACATACAGGACAGTGCAGTTACGCCATCTTTACTTCTCTCTTCTAGAAAAACATGCAGTTCAGGTGCAGTAGTTTCCTTATCCTGCTCAGGTAAGCTATTATTTTGATTTTAAACCTGAAAATAAAATAATACTAAGCAGATGTGTATGACTTGGGTACAAGTTCACTGCAGAAATACCGCAGTTTTCTCCATACACACCTGTCGAGTCAGTATTTATGCTTCTGTAAACACATTTGCACTCTGTTGCTATTTTTATTCTCTGAAACGAATGAAGTGGTGCAAAAAGGAGTGTTGCGTTTCAAACTCACCAGCATTGTGGGATCTTCAAACCCTTATTGGTCTGAAAATGTTCATGTGTTACCATCTCCTGAGTGCAGAAGCAAAAATAAAACAGTTTTTTATGATCCTGCTGTGGATCTTCATTATCACCCAGTTTCATTACACATAGCTGACTTTAGCCAAATGCTCACTAAATACAGAGCTAGCCCTAATTATTTCATCCAAAGCAAATAATAACAAAACAGTTGTGACTATGAAATGCTAATTCACACCAAAACTTTTACTAGGTTTTTAGTTGCACATGATCTTTTATTTAAACCCACAGCAGGTGTGGAACTTTTACACACTGTTACACAGACTGTGTTTTCAGGCACTCATAGGTGAAATATAAACTCCATAGAAAATCATCAAAGTCCATAAAATATATATATAAAAATATGTACATAATAATCAGCAGTATCATTGCTGTTCAGATATCAGTAGCATTCTCAGTCTAAAAACATTTTCTAGTCTAGAAGGACACTGTGGTCTACTGCATCAAAATCTGCCCTGAGATCAAGCACGTGGACGCAGCACTGATCAGAGATCAGCAGCAGGTCATTTATATTGAACTGTATGATGTATGAGCTTCGCTGCTGAGCTCTAAACATTTCTAACATCTTGAAGATAAAGGGGAGGTTTGAAATTGGCTTATAGTTTGACAGCTGACAAGGTGAAGGTTAAGTTCTTGTCTTTTTAAGTCTACAGGACTGGTTTATTGCTGTTAACAGAGGGTGGTTAGGTACTGAGTCTAGTGCAGGAAGGAAAAAAAACACAGCAGGAGACTGCATTTCACAGCTAGTGTGAAAATTAAAATAAATAAATAAATAAACTTCATGAAAGCCTTCAGTATAAATTGACCTGCTGTTTTTGTTGCTCTAGACTCACATCAAGACAGCATAGCTATCACCTTTCTATAGCACAGAAACCAGAACTTAAATAGGGGTGCTGATTGCGTTAACACAGAACAGGTGTGAGTGATCAGTGGGACAGGTGACATGGTCATGTGACATGCCGGGGCTGATGGGTAATGTAGTTCAGTGCTGATTTGGGTGCTACCCTAATGAAATTAAATGTTTCTACATTTAAAAAAGAGCAGTAAACAGTAATAAATGAAACAAAGTCAATATTTCTTTCATTATGTTTTTATCTGAAAAGTGTCTCTTATGGAATCTGCTGCTTTCTTTACTGACATACAAACATTTTTCTGTAACATTTCATTTTGTGCTGGAAAACTAATGTTTGGAATCTAAAATGTTTTAGTACTGAATCAATAATGTAGAAGTCAGAAAATAAACATCTATAACAAAGTTTGTACTAAAAAAAATAACAGAGTGTATAAGACTTTTGCACAGAACTGTATATATATACAGTATATTAAAATATTTGGCACAAAATTAATTCCATATTTGTGGCTCATGTCCATCAGATGCTCATTCATACCCTCCTTTACAATCTCAGATACAATTTCAAGTCCAGTTCAGAAGTGTTATAGTATGAGCCTGATCTCTACTGGCATCGAACCTTTCCTACCTGCTTCAGTAGATTTTATCTAAGAGTGTGATTGTGTTGTTGTTTGTAGACTGCGGGCCGCGGGGACCTGAGACCAGGATTGTAGGAGGACAAAGTGCACTCATTGAGGACTGGCCGTGGCAGGTGAGCCTGCAGCAGAATGGCCAGCACACATGTGGAGGCTCGCTGCTGTCTCCAGACTGGATTATCACAGCAGCCCACTGCTTTACAGGGTGATTGCTTCAATTCTGTCCTCTCACACAGACCTGGATGCTTGTGTAGAAATAAGCTATGTTTTTTTGTTTTAAAACTGCATTTAGTATTATTGGATTTTGTTTTTGGATTTTGTATAATTAGCATGTAGAGCATTTAGTCACTTTTACTCTGTTGCTCTTTTTAGTATGAAAAAATGTAGTAGAGAAAGTTGAGTGTCTGTATCCTGGGATTTGTGTCAAGCAGCAAGGCGGAGGTGAGCAGGTGGTGGGTGGTGGCAGGCAACACATACATCACAACAAAAGGAGGCTCTGCTGTGGATAAAATCATTGTGAATGGAGACTACAACTCAGCACTCAGTGATTACGACTTAGCAATGATGAAACTCACAAATCCGTTCACTCTGCGAGGTAGGATTGTGTGTAGCAGTATTCATTCACTTTCCCACAAACACACAGTAAATGATATTGACTTTAAAATCTTCCTTACAGCACAGTTAGAAGCATAAATAGGATATGGAGAAATGGGATAACCTGGCTGCATAAGTGTGCACACCCCTTAACTAATATTTTCTTAAAGTGCCTTTGCTGATAATACAGCACTCAGTCTTCTCGGCAATTTTATTCCAATCTTCCTTTCTCCAGAGAGTTCACAGCCCTCATCAAGCCCTCTTCATTCCACATTCCTTCATTCAAGGATAAATTTATAAATTTAAAAAATTATGTCCCGAATTTATATATTTCTGTAAAGCTGCTTTGTGACAATGTCCACTGTTAAAAGCGCTATACAAATAAAATTGAAAATGGAATTGAAGGTATTCAGTAGGATTTAGATCTGGGCTCTGATTGGGCCATGCCAAAATGTTCTGAAGCCATTCCTGTGTTCACTTGGATTTTTGGGTTATTATTTTGCTGGAAGGTGAATTTTTTCTTCATCGTCCCTCTGTCTCGACTAGAGCCACAATCCCAACTGAAGAGAAGCAGCCCAATAGCATGATGCTGCCACCACCATGCTTTACCATGGGTATGGTGTTCTTTGGGTGATAAGCTTTCTTGTTTTTGTGCTAAATATATCTTTAGGGATTATGACCAAAAAGCACCTTGGTTTCATCAGACTAGAACACATTTTGCCACATAGTTTGGAGTGATTTATTTGAGCTTGGGTGTTTTTGGTGAGAAAGGGCTTCCATCTAGCCACCTACCCCAGAGCCCAGACATGTGAAGAATACGAGAGATTGTTGTCACATGCAGAGAGTAATCAGTACGTGTCAGATTTTCCTGCAGCTCCTTTAATGTTGCTGTAGGTCTCTTGGCAGCCTCCCAGGTAAGTTTTTGTCATGTCCTTCTATAAATTTTGGAGGGACGTCCTGTTCTTGGTGATGTCACTGTGGTGCTCCATTCTCTCCACTTGTTGATGATGGCCTTCATGGTGTTCCATGGTACATCTAATGTTTGGGAAATTTTTTTGTACTGATCGAAATGATGATTCGACAGTGCGCTCTCTATAAGCTCTATTTCAGACCATGGCTTCAGCAAGGGAACCCATTAACTTTAAAATGGCAAAATCAAAATGCGCAAAGCTCATAGAGACACACTCAAGACAACGCAAATGTGTAATATGATCGGCACACTCACTCCACTGGGGTTCGATGTTAATCTCATAAAATCTGGAGAGGTGCATGGCAACGCAGACCTCCTGGAGGGGTCTACACCTCAGTAATGTCCATGAGGATTGTCTCTAAAATTATCCCCCTTCATATCATATCAAGGACTACAAAAACATCATGTCTTTTTTTTTTTTAATCTTGCATACTTTGCACAACTACATTACACTACCTCAAAGCAAAATCTGCACCTCAACCTTGCACCTGCACCTTATTTGTATTTTTTGCACCTTTTTTTTTTTTTTTTTTGTAATCATTATTCTACATTTGTCTCTTAAATTTCTGTCTTGCTTGCCCCTTTATTATTTATTTCTGTTATTATTGTACTGCTGTAGACTGCCTAAGCCTCACAAAAGGCATTTCAATGTACATTGTCACTGACACTTGTATATATGACAAATAAACTTGAAACTTGAACTTGAACTTGATAAAACACTCCTGATAAAGTGGCCTGCCACAATAGGACTTGGGCTTCTAGCTCATTCGTAGGCTGTGATGATGAACCCTCACCCAGTAGCTCAAAACCCTGCTTAGATAAGTATCATGCCAGATGAATAGCTGAGCCTCAAATAGCACCATAAGGCATGTACTGCATGTATGGCAGGGAACATTCTAGTAGGATGGAGGGAACCTGCTGTGGCTGTATATTCATTTTAAGGGAACAATTTATCTTTAAAATGGCAAAATCAAAATGCACAAAGCTCATAGAGACACATCCAAGACAACTCAAATGTATAATTACTGCAAAAGGACAATTATTTTATTTTTAAATAATTCTGAGCATATCTAAATACTTTATTTAATTTCATTTCTGTAAAAGGTCACTTCAAAAGGAGCAGAAATATTAATATCTCATTCTAATAATCTTACTTTTGATGTTGCAATACAACAAAAAGAGAAATAATCATTGGGAGTGAATACTTCCTGGAGGCACTGTACCTTAAAATGGCACTTTTTCTCTTAGAAGCAGGAGATTTTAGAGAGAGAAATGCTAGGGATAGTGGATAATGTGTGCAATGAACAACAGAACACTGGCGTCATGTTCTTCTGGCTGGTGTGTTTAATTGGTTGGTTGTAGGGAAAGTGTGTGGCATGTTTTTCCTCTCAAAAACTTTTCCACTGTAGTTTTGTATAATGATCATTTCTATAATGTTTTGATCTTTTGTTGTTGTTCGTTCCCATTAGACACGGTGAAGCCGGTGTGCCTCCCACCGCATGATCTTGGGCTCACAGCAGGAGCCCCACTGGTGGTAACTGGCTGGGGCCATCTGCAGGAAAATGGTAGCATTTACTACTAACTATACACTTTTCCAAAATGTTGTCTTTTTATTTATTTTTTTTAAACTATTTGTGTATTTTTTCCTTACACATGACTTGCTCTTGTTCTAAACTTTCTATGGCTGTTTGCTGCAGTGAATGATATCAGCGTATATCTCAATTTCCGTTTCTCCTTATCTCCTTTGTCCAGGCCAGCTGTCGTCAAATCTTCAGGAGGCCAATATTCCTCTCATAGACCGTGCTCAGTGTTCTAGTCCTGCAGTTTATGGTGCTGGAATCACTCAGAGAATGCTTTGTGCAGGGTTTCTGCAGGGCAAAGTGGACGCATGCCAGGTAAACTTTTTTAAAAGTTTTATTGACAATATCCCTGTAAACAAGTGCAAAATGAAAAATGAAAAATGAAAATGTATTCATTACACTGTATATAGTGAGGAGTACAAGCAGGAAGGGCTTGGAAACTCAACTGGAACTAACAGGATTGAAATTTTATTCTTGTTTTTATTAGGATTCCTGATCTTGTTCTCGGCTAAACCCTAGAGCGTATACAGTACATAGGAGACTGGGTCAAGAGAGAGTGCTCCCTCATGAGAAATGAGCCTGATGACCTCTATGACCTATAAAAGCAACGCAGCTTTAGCAGCTAATAACATTATAAGCTCTTTGACAATACAGAAAGATATCTCTGATATAATTTAAAGTTTGGACTGTGATAAAAACATAGTATGCTTTGAAGAATTCCCTTCTTTCTGACATGGCTTACATCAGCCTATTTATTTATTTATTTTTATTCATTCATTCACTCATTTCTTCATTTATTTTGGCTTTTACTGGACCAGTTTTACTCAGGCAGTGCTGTCACCTGAGAAAGGTTTGCTGTTTTACATTTTTTGGCCACTAGAGGCCCCTAGTGGTGCTTGAATCTTTGAGATATGAACCAAGTTTCAGCACAGTTGCCTGGAAAGCTTCACAGAGAAGAAAGCTTCACTTGCACACATTATACTGCTTACTCATATAGACATGAAACATGGAATCTGCAGGCCAAAGTGGACGCATGCATGCAAATATACAATTTTAAGTTGCATTAAAAGTATCCCTGTACACAAGTGTACAATAAAAATGAAAAAAGAAAATGCCTTCATTACACTGTACACATTATTATTACATTAACAAGAGTATAACCATGAAGGGCCTGGAAACCCAACTGGAATTGAGAGGGATTTTTGATGTTATTCTCGCTCTCTGCTAAACCATAGGGCATATAGATAAGAGACTGGGCCAATAGATAGTACTTCCTCATGCTGCTCAGGTGAAAGAGTGAGCCTGATCGGCCTGGAGGTGGCACTATTGTGCAGCGTTTTACTTTTGACCTGCATCTTGTGAAACATGAGTCTTACTGGCATTTTTTTTTTCTTCTGGTTCCTTGGCCAATTGCAATTCAGACATGGTTCAGTGTTTCAATTTTTACTGTTATTGTCAAAGACAATATGTCATTGTCAAACTGCAATTAACTCCCTTAACCACTGCAATTAACTCACTTAGATCTTTAGTTAATTTGCATAATATTTGAAATATTTTTTACAAACAAGTCCTAGAACGTTTGGCGTAGCTTCACATATTTGGTGGTAAAATACTCAGTGAAGTCTGACCCTCAATAATGATCAAGTTGAGAATTGTAAACAATATGGCCACCAATATGGCCGCCAATCAATTCTACTGGTCCCAAGCTTAATTTACTCAAATCGTCCAAGATTAACTAGTTGGATTCACACAGAACTTGAAAGGCATGTTCAGGACAAAATCCTGAGGCATTAACTGGGTTATGTTCAAATAGTTGTTTCTCAGGAACTGTAAATCTGATCAAGCAGAAATTTGGTGTACCGCATCTGGATTTCTAATGATGACTGGGTTACTTAAAATACATGGCTGCCATCTGCCAATCATATCTCAGCAGGGAGTTCACAGGGTTGGCTTTGAGCTACAGTTATAAAACTAAAACTGTATGGTCATCTGTGGTCTCTTGAGGACCTTTTACAGACACGAGCTCCCATTTGTTACGGCTCTGCTAAAATGGGCTCTAGGATAGAGAAGTAGCACAGGGTTAGCAATATGGGCTGAATGAATGTTATAAAACTGGGTAGGTCAAGAAAGAAGAGACTACAGATTTAAAGTGGTAGCTTTTAATATTCAACAAAGTAAATATACATAAACATATAAACACATACATAAAGAGTAGGCATTGTTACCTGAAAGTGAGTTTAATGGAGTGGGATATGGAGCTAACTGTGAACTAATGCAGTCCTAGCTGGGGAACTCCGATGGCACCAAAGGAAAGAACAGAATATAACACAATACACCCACCATCTTACCTAGTGTGTCTAGACAGAGCTAGAAATACCTAAGTGAAGGAGATGTACAGTATGTGTGTATACTTTCTGACCTTCCTAGTTCTTCCTCCCTAGGGTGGTATGGCAGGATATATGTGGCAACTGAAGCAAACAAACTGGCACTAATATAACATACAGTAACAGTAACACAAACCCATTAGCGGTAGTGATGTCACGCTGGATAACACAGCTTCAGGCAAGTGTCAGGAAGTTAGAGCACTTTTAAGTGAAGTTCTGTATCAATGCTCGTTTTGTTTTCCAGCAAAGATATCAGTGATGATGACTTTCTTGAGCATGTCAAAGCATATTCAAGCATCTCGAAGCCACATTCCCTTCCCATTTAGCTGGTGGTTTTTAAAACACAGGAAGCACAGTGTGTGGCGCAACTCTAACACAGGCCATACCTCAATTAATCCCATCTGGGCTTCATGTTCTACAGTGGGCAAGTCAAAGTCCAGATCTGAATCTGTGGCACTTTTTGAAAACTGCAGTCAACAAAAAACATCCAACCAACCTGAAGAACCTGGAGCCAGTGTGTAGCAGCTCATTCACAGGGACTTGTGCAGCAGACGATCCACATAATCTGAGACTAATAATAAACACAATCAGCTTCACTGTCCCAAGAGAGCTGAAAGGACATTTTTTTCTCTCTGACTTTTGAATTAAAATCTTGGGCATTGTCTGCCCTTTTGTTTAATTTTCAGTCTTTTCTCTAAGTATGAGCATCAAAGTATTTTTTCAAAATCAGGTCAACATTAGCAGTTTCTGCCATTTCATGCTAATATGCTAAGCTAAGCTAAGCTGCTAGAAGGAAGAAGGAGGAAGTGACAGCTAGCTAGCAATACATTTCAGAAATAAATGCAAATTATCAAACAGAAAATTATATGTACACTTTATTTTTAATATTTACAAATTCTAAAGATAAAATAAGAAGATATACTAGTGTGTAAAAGTGTTTTGGATCAGGCTACTCAGCTGTCTGATACCGAAGCTCCAAGCGATTCTGGTTTGAGATGTTCATCTTCATACGGTTTCAGTGATCAGCAGCTGGTTACCAGGTTCCACTCCTTTGAGAGATCTCCCAGTCATCATATGGAAAAACTGTGTGTCTAGGCAGGAAATAAAGAGTGCACTGTCCAATAAACACTGAGATATTTTTTAATGCAAAACCCACCTGCTCACACACCAGTTCAGCCCCAGAGACGCACGGTGTCCGGGCCGGACTCAAAATGATGTGTCAAAATCAAATTAACAGTGAGATATTTGATCATTTGATTCAGTAAAATATTGAATTCCACCAAGATGGAATAATATAGACACTTTGCTAAACATTTCATTGCTGCATTTATTGAAATTTTAGGGGAAGCCGGGCTCCTCGTGTCGTCTTAAAGCAATCGCCTGTGGTTTAAACACACTATTCTTTAGTAGATTTTAACCTTAGAGACATTATTGCATCAATGATCTGTAAATGCAACACAAATTTAAGAACTAATAGCATTATAAAGTCTCTAACTACATACAGAACCAAATGTCTGTCTACATATTATTTACAGTTCATGTCTAGACTGTGATGTAGAAATAATAATAGAAGTAGTATTAGAAGTAATTAGAAGTAATAATACTTTCATACGAACCGTTTTCCAACACAGTGGAAAGTCCTCGGATCTTCACAGTCTGAACCTCAATAATTATCAACAACATGTTGAGATTCGTAAACAGTACACACACCACATGCCAATCAATTGCAGCAGAGGGGCTTATTTTACTCAAACAGCTGTAACTCGTGATTCAGACCAAGATTCTGAGGACATGTGCAATGTTTGGGGTGTGGTAATATCTAGGGGGCGGGGGTAAGATCAAATAGCTGTTTCGATTTTGAACGATTACCTGATTACTTAAGACATTACTGCCATCAGCCAATCAGCTTTCTGCAGGGAGGTTAGCATAGAGGTATCCTCATGAAACTTAAACAGTATCTAAGTTCTTCATCTAAGTTCTCTTTACTGTTCAGTGCAAGGAACGGCCACTTGCAAAGGGTGCTTGGACCCCGCATATCGCTGCTTGTGGCTATATTATTATTATTATTATTATTATTATTATTATTATTATTATTATTGTTGGTGTTGTTGAAATGAAATTTCATATAGTCTGATTTATTTATTTATTTATTTTCGATATGTAAGTGCTAGAAATGAGGATCACTTCACTGAAGCATTAAAGATGATTCCTCTCTCTCTTTCTCTCTCTCTCTCTCTCTCAGGGTGACAGTGGAGGTCCTCTGGTGTATCTTAATGAACGCTGGATGTTGGTCGGAGTGGTGAGTTGGGGTGTCGGCTGTGGAAGACAAGGCCTACCTGGTGTTTACTCTAATGTGGATCAGATGCTCAACTGGGTCTACACAGTCATGGAGGTAATCCTATGTTCATCTGTACATCTATAGTTAATTATGTAAACATGTAACTTTGTTTATTCTAATAAAAAAGCTTTTAAACCTCTTTTAATGGGATTAAACACTTACTTGCGCTAAGAACTTATTTGCAACCCCATAGGCTATAAAATTAAATAGTATGTGATCATGTGATCATGTTAAAATATTAAAATATGTCTCAGGTGCACCAAGTTAAAATGTAAGCAGCTTATAAACGTGATTTCTAATCTACGTGATTAAGAATGAAATCGGTCTAATTGTTGCTCGTCTGTTCTCTTCAGCAGATGTCTTGAGCCAAAGCCGACATGAGGACATCAACGTATTAATAACAGAGGCATTATATCAGTGCAATGCAAACTATACCTTCTCTTTTAAATCTCCGTGAACTCTTTGAGGATGTACCTGTGCACAAGCAGTGTACTTACTCAATCCACAAATCACAAAAATGAAAAGGTTCTGATGTGTTCAGGATTTAATCTGTGCTTCATAACTGGTGCCATTTATCACTCATCTTCTCAGGGATCCTTTTAATCTAACAGGCAGCAGTGTCTGGTTCTTTAAATGCAGTGAATTATAAGACTTGAATAATGTTAGCTTTATTAAACTGACCATTAATTAATGGTTTTGGAAATTCACTACACCAAATACATGCTGGTATTTTACCAAGGAATTGCTGATAAGGAGAAATTACTTTTAGCAGCAAACATGATGATTTTTCAGCCATAGATATCTTGGCATATGTTATTGTATAGTTTTTACACTAATGTTTACTGGGTACTTTTATAAGCATTAATCAGTAAAGTGTAGGGATCAGTGGACTTTAATTATAAATACAATGCACTATGAGTACTTGGATCCAGGAAGTTGGATGAGCACTGGCTATGGAAAGAATATGTGATCTCTTATTGAGGCCAATTTAGAGAGAAAAAAATAATATTTAATATTTCAATATTTGATATTAGGATGTTTATTTATATTTCAAATTTCTGAAAATATATGTGCTTTTCTAAAGTGAACAAAAACATGTTCATGCTTGCCAAAATAAGACTCACATCTGTGTTTTGAATTGTTTCCTATCACTCTGGTTCAAAACTCTCATTTGGTGTGTGATATGAATGCAGGATGTTCCACTGCATTTTCATTGTACATATTGTACAGCTGAGATTAATTTGGCTGTTTTGTACATGTGTAAGAAATTAAATATCTGTGTAAATACTGTATTCAATAAATTATGGAATTTGAGGGAGCAATGCGGTTTGATATTTTCTTCCTAAACAAATATATAAAGTGTACAGTCACACACTGACACTATGAATGAAAGACAATGCACAAAAACATTATTTTTTTATGAAAACTTTTATTTCTTATATTCTTTTTAGAATTTTTATCTGCTACTGAAGTGCATAGTAAAGGAGAATGACAGACATTGTTACAGAGAGAGAAGCTGATTGCACAATGGCTTCGTAGAGTTCATGTTGATGAGGTTTAGAAGCATTTTCAAGGCAATGAGGACAGATCTTGTGGATAAGACATTACTCCAGTGTTGCCACACAGACACGCTCGGAAGCTCGATTAAGAAAAAAAAAGGAACTTTCTTCAGAGGACCTGTGCAATAGGGGAAGAGTTATCAACAAGCTACCATTTTTATTTCAGTGCTAAAATTCACTGTATAAATTGTGATTAAAAACTTTTTTAAAATTGTGTACTCTGCTTACTGCATGTGTGACTACAGTGTACAATAGTTTTGCTGTGTTATGAATTACAGCTTTATTTGAAACGTCAGTATAAAAAGAGAGAGCGCTCTCTGCAGTGGAATGTGTAGAGTGGAGAGCAGATCTCACGGAGCTGTGGCTTGGCAGTGAGAGAAGAAGCTGTTCCAGCAGTGAAATCCAGTTGGTCATTTCATAATCTCATAATTTTGATGCCTTATGTTAAGTGTCTTGTTTGCTGGAGAAGTGTGCCCATTTGAATTTCTGGGTTTTAGATGAAAAAAATGGAGTATTATATTTTCAGGCACACAGTATTTTGCATTTTGCAAGTATTTTTTTGGCAGGATTAGTCTACATCAACCCCATATGCACAGGCTGTGTGACAGAGTACCCAGCTACACAAACGCTTTTCAGTATAAAAGACGGATATAATCACTGAAGCTGTCTCGGTCAAACCAAGTGGGCAGGGGTGGGTTTAGTTTAGTTTAGTTTAGTTTTGTTTTTGTGTGTTTTTTTAATACAATAATACACTTTTCAAATGATACAACAACAGAGTTGGAGCATCCAACAATGACATGGTTTACAAATAATAATAATAATAATAATAATAATAATAATAATAATAATAATAAATAAAAGAGTCAAAGCAAGTAAAGTGTACTTATTTAAAAGTCTACAAAGAACCTTTTGAATGCACCAGAATGCTCTTGAGACATGCAGGCACTCATTTCTTTTAGCATCACATTATTGTACTACTCACATATTGTGAAATTTTATCATGTATATGATAATATGGCATTATGCTAAGCATAGAGTTGCTAAACCATCCTTAAGAGATTTATTATAGGTTGTTTTAATTTAACATGGTGTTATATTAAGTTCATATTGCTTACGCATGCTTAAGTAATAACGAAAAGAATGGCTACAAGAAAAGGCTTAGCAATGAATGTGCACTGCAAGCTAAAGTACATTTATATAGTTCAGGATTTTAGATTAAGTCTATATTGCTTAGGCATGCTTAAGCAATAAAACAATGACAGCAAGAAGGTCTATAGGAAAAGGCTTAGCCCATAAATTTGCACTGCAACGAACAGCAAGCTAAAGTAAATTCTGTTTCGATTTAAAATTTGCTCATACAAACCATTCATATACATTTCCATTAATATTTACTTCACTTGATTTTGAATGGATTTCATAGCTAATTTCTACAAAAATACGCTCTGACATAGCCTACGTTCACTCTAGTCACTGCAAGTTTTTCTCGCTGAATCGTGTCACTTTTTTTTTTCATGCACTGTAAATAGGTATTAATATTGTTTTTATTCCTGCTGTTTCAGTTGGAGTTAATTTATGAATAGATAATATTAAAACACTGAAATTAAGTGCATTCCTTCAAAATTAGCATTTATAGATATCATGTCCTGCTAGAATTGTTATCTCCACTGGAAACAGCAACACACGTCCACAGTAAATGTATGGCCTTCTCTCACTTTTTTGCTTGTGTGAATGTAAGGTGATGCCAAACATACACGAGTACAGCTGAGAGGTACAACAAAGAAATTAAACTGCAGTCTCCATGGAACAAACAAGAAAGAATGACTGACAAGTATTGCCTTTTGAAATCAGAGCATCTACCTAATTCCTGAAAACATCAGTAACATGGAGAGTTAACGCTAATGATGTCAGGACGAAGCTTTGTGCATCAGTGCATCGAAAGACATAGTACCCATCCTCAGAGCTTAAAACCATACAGCACTAAAAAAGCCATGTGTAGATTCTGCAGTTATTGCTGCCACACATTAACTCTTCAAGTGAATTACGGATCTCCTGTGTTTCAATTATGTACCAATCTGAAACATTTCTTCCTGTTTCAGTTCGGCTAGACGGAAATCCGAACCTAATCAATCCTCAAAATCTACACAAAAAATGTAAAACTGCTCTGATTAAAGTATCCCAAACAACTGAGATCGCCAGAGCCCCTGAATTCTGAGAGTCAACTCTAATGGAAGACGTATAGATATATGCTCCTCATATACTTATAAACCATGAGAGAGAGTATTAGAGAGAGAGAGCGAGAGAGAGAGTGAGAGTGAGAGCGAGAGAGTGAGAGAGAGAGCGAGAGAGAGAGAGAGAGAGAGGAGGGGATGGAGTTATATGATGCAGTGAGAGAGAGAGAGAGAGAGAGAGAGAGAGAG
>CM040467.1:343625-367533 GCA_022758105.1 Pangasianodon gigas
AGTGAGAGAGTGAGTGAGAGAGAGAGAGAGAGAGAGAGAGAGAGAGAGAGAGAGGAGGGGATGGAGTTAGATGATGCAGTGACGTTACTGAAACGAGGTCTCTTGTTCTGATGTCAGTATTATGATTTCAGTCGCACTTGAGTCATTCCTGACATTCAGCGTGTCTTGCAGTGTAATATACATTTATAGAACTTACAGTAATATTTAGAGGAACATAATGCACCTTTTATTTACAGTAATCTCATTCACTGATATTTATATTCTCTTAGTAAATATAGTCAATACTACTATTACAAGCAGTGCTGGACTTGTAATAAATATAGTTTAAAGATTTTCATACACGGAATTGTATTTTTTTGTGCTTATCACTCAGTCAGCAGTCTCTCTCTCTCTCTCTTTCTCTCTCTCTCTCTCTCTCTTTCTCATATCTGTACTCTCAGTTGTTGTTTTTTTCCCACTACATCCTAATACATTACAGTCATAAAGTGGGTACATTTATGCCACTTGTACTGTAAATGGACCCCTCTTCTTCCATCTGCGTATCAGTTAACTCGTTTGCCGTCATCTGAGTGGAGTGGTAAGCCGCTAAGAGCACATACATAAATCATTTACATGCTTTCTTTTTTGTTCCTTTTAAAAATGCATTGGTTAACTTGTTAAAAGCAGCATCAGAAAGGATCATTCATTTTCTGCAGGGAGAAACTTTTTTTTTCCTTAAAGGGGTGGGATTGTCTTAATTTACTAACTTATGTTATAGGAAGTTTCTTTTTTTCCCCCTTTCATAGCAGATATGTTTTTATAGCGTTTTAAAGACTCCCTAAAAGCAAGAAAAGTTTGAAGCATTAGCAGGCACGTGTGTTTTTTTTTGTTTTTTTTTTCTAAACATGGATATTACACTAAAGCTGCCCTGGAAGTCCACAGTACTTAAAAGAGTTTCTCTTTTCTAACACACCAAATTCACCTCTGATTTCATAATAATTCAGATAACTAGTGTGTGAAATCAGGGGTGTTGGAGCAGAGAAGACTCTCTAACTACAGCGTACCGGACCTCCAGAACATGTGTTTGCAAATAAAGTGTTTCTGATTCTGGGCTGGATATCCCTTCATACCTTACACACATTCACAGATAAAGGTGGTTAATATCTGGGCTGCATATTTTAGATTCTTGTATTTATGGTTAATGTTTAATCCAAAGGCAATTTATGTGAATTACTCGCAGGGGAGTATACAGGTGAACAAATCCAGGTGACAAATTAAAGGATATTTCTGAATAAATGAGTGCAAGAAGACAAGAGGAAAAGATCTAAGTGACTTTGAAAGAGAGTTCATTGATGGCAGGAGATTCAGTCACTCAGATTGATCCACTGGCTCTGAATGTGGTTCAACATTCAGAGAGTATGATGCTCAGGCAGTAGTGTGATTTATGAGGGAAAAAAAAAAACATTGAGAAACAGCAGTAATTGTTACTAAAACACTTGGTGTTTGTTTTTCCTTTAATTTGTCACCCGGTTGTATGTATATGTATATACAGTACTGTTTAAATGTCTTAGACACCCTAATCTTTTTAAACAAATTTTGTTATAGATGTATATTTTATGACTTCTGTATTTTGAGTACAGAAACATTTTAGCTTTTTAGACATTATTTTTTCAACAAAAACGTCAAAGGTACAGAAAAATGCCCTTTATAGTATTTTTTATGGAAATGTTTTCACTATTGTTGAAGGCATCTTTGCTTTAGAGATTTTTTTTGCATGTGCCTAAGACTTTTGCACAGCACTGTACATTTAAACCTCTTGTAAACCAAGCGTTGTGAAAAGGTGTGCAATCCAGCCCAAACATCAGACTAAATATTTCTAAAATATATTGAGCAAATTTCTAGAATATATCTTAATTAATATTAACATTTTGTTTTCCATAAAGATAAAACAGTCCATATTTATAGCTTTAACTCTATATTCACATCTAACATCCATACATCTGCCCATTTACACACATATACTTATTTTTTATGCCTTTGGTGATGCTTTGTTGTCTGCTTTGGAACCTGAAAGGCCATTTTCTGTGTTGTCATTTCCTGAAGAGCTCACAAGGCACTCTTTACTGCAAATAAGAGAGAAAGAAACAACAAGGGTTGGTGAGTTCGGACATTACATTGTGGGAGAATAAACAAATCCTGAGAGTCACTGAAGTAATACTTAGTAAAAGTAAGTCAAAAAGTAGTAAAAATTGAGTGCAGTACAGAAAGTTTCTGGAGGAAAAGGATGTGTAAGCAAAGTGCTTCTGAGGCTGTAAGAGGTGAAGTCTGATGCTGATGTAATAGTCACAACATGACATCCACTTCATGGGGTTTAAATTTCCAGTGTAGATCAGTGTATTTTTCCTTATGTTTCCTCACTTCATTACTGCTGGAGCAATAACCATCAATGCAAACTGATTTCACTGGATTTGTTGATTTAAAAAAATACGTTGAGACAGAAATTCTTTGAACGATTCACTAGGCGTGTACCCACGCTGTTCCTGAGGTACGCTGATGACATTTTTAACACCTGCTTACACAAGAGCTCCAGCTGTTCATTCCTTCGTTCTCCACATTTCACCCAGCCCTGGAGAATGCACGGAACATCACACACCACGTCTCAAGCATAACCTTTCTGGACATGGCAGTAAATTAATTAGATTCTGCTTTGGAAAGAACCATCCTTTATAAACACATAGACTCCAGTTCTTATTTACGGTACAACACTTCTCATCCCAAGCACTTAAAAAAGTTCTACTCCTTACTCACAGCTACTCAGCCTTTGCAGTGAGAACAAAGATCGTTTGAGTTACTGATAGTCTGGGAAGAGTGCCAAAATATGTGAGCAAAAGCATTCAGTCAACTCTAAAATTATTTATTCATGAAAATAAGTGAGAACTAATATATAAAATAAACAACACATGCAATGAGAGATATTATACTGTATTTCTGGGAACGTGGTTATAGGAAAATAATCAAGGACGGGATGGCATGTTGTGAGAAACCACAACTGGGTGAAGTCCTGTGTCTGAAAACATAAGATAGAAGATAACTTTCTATAGTTAACACCTTCTGACCAATCAGAATGGAGAAGGCAACTGCGCTGGGGTATAATTTCATTTATACAACAGTTAGTGTTGGTCTTTTCATTTGATTGCTCGAGCGGTGTTCCAGGAGTGCTGATATTTAGTGTGAGAGTACTGGAACACTTCACTGTTTGTGTCACTCTGCTTGTCTGCGTTCGCTACATGACTTTCCATTTCTAGCCCTGAAACTGTTACTACACTTACTACAGGCATGTTCCAGCAACATTTCCAGCCCAAGTGCATGGAAAACAAGGTCATCGTGGTGCACACTCATTTCTGATCTACTCCTTAATCCCCTTTTTCTCTCCAAATCTTTGCAATATATCTTACAATATAATACTCTACTGTATTTACAGTCAGGTATAGCGGCTTTATGCAGTTTATCAAACACGCTAATGGTGTGCATAGCTAAAAAGTTTGATCTGACAACAACAACACAGAATTCCAAGTGTAGGTCTAATTATGCTTGGCAAAGAATTTTTTTCTTCTTCCTCCAGGAAGGGCTTCTTTCCTACAACTCTTTTAAATAATTATTTAATAATTATTTGATGTGAAATGTGATAGTTCATTTCCATACTACACAAACCAAATAATCAATTATGGCTTATTCCTAACTGGTAATGTATTTTTTTTAAATATCCTTCACCTGATATAGGTTTTCTCCATGGTGATGGATGACAAAAACTTTCGGTATCTGTGCAACCTCATATACTGTATTACATCCCACAGGGAAACTGGTCAAAAGCATTGTATTTAATCATCATTTTAAATGTATTTTTATTCTCTCGAAGGGTCTGAATAAATCTATTGGCTCTTTAAATGTTTCAGCTTTTTTATTTTATATTTGGCAATACACTTAGTCAACATCTTTGAAAATAATTTCTTCATGCAGACATTTATCTTCCTCAAAATGAAAAGTGTTTAGCCACCACATGAAGTCAGCTTTGTTTTATAACTAGGAGTGCTAGGACTAATGTTTGCAATTCAATTCAGAAAAAAAGCTTCTAAAGTAATTAATTCAGCCTGAAGCATTCAGCTGTAGTGGAATTATAGTTTCCAGCAGGACTGGATGGTATAAATAAGCCTCTCTCTCTCTCTCTTTCTCTCTATTATAAATAAATATGATAAAACACATCAAAATAAGGTTTAATTTTTGACATCCACATTAAAGTACTTGCTATTAACAAATGCCTTGATGCTGATTATTTTTTTTTACTTTTGTGGAAACAAGAAAAGTATAGTATAGTGTGCATATAAAATATGAATTAAAATATTATTGCATGTGTACTTCATACTTAAATGTTGATGCTTTAACCTAAACATGTGTCCCATCCAGCAAGTCACTGCCCAGCCACTAGAGGGCACCCTTCCCCAAATTCTGCAAAGTCTTACCTGTTTTATAAGTTCTGAGCCGTTGTTTATTATCTGTCTATTGTGTATAACCCTTAATTCCTTGTCTCTCTCTTACCCATGTGGATTATCTCATGGATTCTGGATTTGTTGATCCAGCGAATGGAGTCTCACAAGACATCTAATTTTTGTTTGTTACAACAAGACTCACCACTCGACTTCTCAATTTTTAAAACAAAGCATATTTTCATTGCTTTCATGCTTGTACCCATTGTACATTTGTAGTCTGATTATTATTTGGGTATTTATGGTTCTTATTACTATATAATTTAAAGTGGAGTGTTTATACTGTAGGCTTATGTCATGCAGTACAAGGAAAAATACTTGATAAGGACACATCTGTGTATCTTCACTCTAAAAGCCTCCCTTCGACTGTCTCTGTGTTTCTTTTGGCTGCATTTTAAGGTCTTAATTGATGTAATATACATGCACACTTTTGTGATGTAAAAGGGCGGACAAGTGAGCCGTAAGCGCCCAAGGGGTCAGAAGCCTGACAGTAGAAATGGGACATCTGACTCAGCTTATGTGAAGATTTATCACTTCTGCTTCAACACAGACACGAGGACAGCATGAAATAAGTTTGATTACAAATATGTTGTGCATGATCTCAACATTGCTATGGCATGCGATTTGATGCTGATTGTGTATCTGCACAGGGCTGATATTTAACATTAACATTACACATTAAATGTTTGTGAAATATGTTGCTTAAACATACCTTTTTAATGTAATAACACGGTGAGAATACACCATGTTGTATTTTGATGTTAACAGGAGACCAGTTATCAGGTAAAGCATGAAGCATTATAAAGCACGGTACAGTCTATTGTTGCCTGACTTACACAAGACAACACAAACACAGTAGCTCTCTTTTCCTAATCTCATTGTGTTGACACACAACATTTTCTAGTCAAGTGTGTTAGATAAAGACATAAAAGATTTCACTTGCAAATTTTTTGGATTCCATCGTGCTATTATTGGTGCAAGACACATGACAGGATTCCAGTGGAACCTCGGGTAATAACCTTCGCTGAAGTTCACTCTGCTGAGAGTCTCTACAGAACACACTTGGAGGAATGAGACACTTTTCATTCTTACACACTTAAGTGGGAAAGCACAAACGAGTGGTGCAAGGTTACAATGGGACAGGGCCTAAGAATTGGTGTATCCTTCGGGAAATCAAGGAGGCGTCAATTAGCCTCAGGTGTGTAATGTTTGCGCGCAGCCCGTGTTTGGTATTGTTCTCTTTGGTGGTACTAGTGATAAGCAAGATTGAGCATGTTTATCAAAGAAAACATGCAAGACTGGTGTCAGGTGAAACTCAGAAATAACCCATGTGATCTTGTATATAACTTTTAGTAGTATTAGAGCGGGGGATCTTCTTTACATCATTTTCAGTTTTGTAAATGTTAATGTTAATGATGACTTCTCAATGCAAACAAAAGATAAAATTTGGTGTTCCATAAAGCTCTGTTCAAGGCCCACTACCTTTTCCCTATATAATGCTACTGCTTGGTATAATTATTATGTAAACATGGTATTAGCTTCCACTGCTACACTGATGACATACAGCTGGATGTTAGTGCACAGCCCGATGACAGACACCAGCGTAATAAAGTTGAATAATGTGTAAAGGACATGGACGTCCCTGGATGCTGATGTACTTCTACTAAAGCCACAGGCACTTAGAAATTAGTTTTCTGATTATGTATTAACTCCTGATGGCCTTTCAATTACATCAGTTTAATCTTAAAATATTGCAAATAAATATAATGTCTTTGCAAAATGCAGAAAAACTAGTTCATTGTTTTGTTACTTCTAGACTGGACGATTGTAGTGCCTTACTGTCTGGATGTTCGAGTAAGTGCATAAATGAGCTCCAATTAGTCCAGAATGTAGCAGCAAGAGTACTCACTAGAACCAGAACCATGTTTGACCATATGGCTCCTATTTTATCCACGCTACACTGTCTGATTCTAAAATACTACTATGATCTATAAACCACTGAACTGTCTCATCCCACAGTACCTGAGCACACTTTTATTCTATTATAATCTGCCACACCTGCTTCGATCAAAAGGTGCAGATTCTTTATCAGTACCTAGAATAATGATGACAACAGCAGGGGGCAGACAAAGGCACCAGCCATCAGCCCAGGAGGGTGGAGGCTAACACGTGCTTCCTCTGAGACATGAGAAGCCAGATAATGGCATCTTTTCGAACTGCTGCTCATGCTGCATCACAAGACTGCATAACGCACTCAGAAGAAAGAGTTATATGCTCTCTTATGCATATATTATGACACAAGTGTCCATGGATAGTGTTGCTGTAATTCAGGTCTGCCTGCAGAGGACACTAACGAAAGCAAGGTGTGACAACATTTAAAAACAAGACACAGCAAATAAAGAAAAGATATTCCATAAGGAATGCCAAGCCCACCATATTCCAGTCTCGTGATCTTGTCCAAATTATGGATTCACAGTAAACCAAGAGCTATTTTGCAAGAACCTACATAGACTAAAGACTATGTTATGAGAAATGAGAGGGGAAAAAATTACCCTGGGTCTGCAGTTGTACAGATGGGTGACACAATAAAGGGAAAAAAAACCAAAATGAAGTGTCTTGGCATTGGCACTGGTCTGCACTGAGTAATCAGATCAGCTGCAATAAAGCTAAGCACAGATTCTACAAGTCCCCGGAACTGTACTGTAGGGAAAGAACACCATTATTCTGCAAGATATTCCTTCAATTTATGTTTTAATGATGGTGGTGGAGAGCTCTGTCTAAAAAGCTTCTGTATCTAACAAGATCTGCTGAGTGCAAAGAAGGCTATATATATATATACACATAAAAGTATGTGGACACCTGACCATTGAACATCCTGGTCCAGAACCACAGGCATTAATATGGAGTTGGTCCTGCCTTTGCTGCTATAATAACCTCCACTCTTCTGAGAAGGCTTTCCACTAGATTTTGAAACATGGCTGTGGGGATTTTTGCCTATTCAGTAACCATAGCACAAAAGATTGGACAGTGATGTCTGGTAAGAAGGTCTTCTGAGAAATCAGTGTTCCAGTTCATCCCAAAGGTGTTCAGTGGGGTTGAGGTCAGGGCTCTGTGCAGGACACTCGAGTTCTTCCACTCCAACCTTCACACACCATGTCTTCATGGAGCTCGCTTTGTGCACAGGGGCATTGTCATGCTGCAACAGGTTTGGGCCTCTTAGTTCCAGTGAAGGGAAACTGTAATGCTACAGCACACAGAGACATTCTATACAACTGTGTGCTTCCTGCTTTGTGGGAACAGTTTGGGGAAGAACAACATATGGGTGGTCAGGTGTCCACATACTATTGACCGTATTATATATCCTATGTGAACTAGAAAGAATTTTTAATGGACAAATTAAATCTGACTTACTTTTTCTCTTGGGCCTTGTTGAGGAAATGGACGACCACCGCCTTTATTGCCATGACTATAATGATCAACCCAATAAGCCCTCCGATCACGGATACAATGATTATCGTCACTGTGTTGTCCACTTCTTTAACTGTTGGCCAAAGTCACAGAAGAAAATAAATTACACATTGAATTATTATCAATATTTTATAAAAGCTTGCAATAACAGATAAATACTGTACTGCGGAAATAGATGCAGAGTAACAATATAGCTTATACTATGAAAGGTATCAGGCTTTCCCCAAAATAAACAAAATGTACTTTTGTCATTTAAACATTTAGTAAAGAGCTCCAGACTGACACAAAGAGCCGGATGTACATATGTGAACGTGCTCACAATGTGTTTATATTAGCATTCAGCTTGTAAGCTTATCACGCAAACTGCTCTTGGGATCAGTGCTCTGTGTGAGATGCATACTGCGGTTTAGGCCCCTGTGAAATGGGGAATATGGTCAACCATAGTGCTGTAAAAGGTCTTGAGATGAATAAAAGAAATTCACATTCAGAAACAAAGAGATAAATGTGTTAATAGTGAAGATTTTCATGTCAGAACAAGTAAACAGTGTGCAGGGCAACAATACATCTGATATGCAATGGTTTATGCATATAGGGTTTTAGCCTAATGAAAAGAAAGTTTTATATACAATAAGCAGCTTGATATAAAAGTCTGAAATCCATTTTCTTTTTGTTTGACTGCACCTCCTGTAACTTTAAAAACATCTCAATATCACGTCTCATTTAGTGCGTTGTATGTGCTATGACCAGGGTTGCCAGATCATGACAAAAGCAGCCCAGTGGACAAGCAGAATTAAAACTCATATGTATGTATTGTTTTCCCATCTGTTGTTTAACACATATACATGTGTATATTTTTCCTGAGCAGTTCTTTCACCAAGGTCCTGTATTGGGATGTCTGGTAAACTGGGACAGTTAAACATAGCAGCATTTATTTTATGACTTGAAAAGTGAAACTCAAAACTTATGTTTCTTTCCTTGCAACGGGAGTGCCTGATAGAAACAACATGAATTAATTATTGTGACCTCAAATAAGGGGTGTGGTCAGAATCAAACCAGAAGCTGTCCCCGAGCATGCGCGCACACACACACACACACACACACACACACACACATGCACATTATATGGCCAAAAGAATGTGGACACCTGACCATAAACACCCATATGTGCTTGTTGAACATCCCATTCCAGATTTATTCCCCCCGTGTTTGCTGTTATAATGAGCTCCACTCTTCTGGGAGGTCCATGTCTTCATGGAGCTCGCTTTGTGCACAGGAGCATTGTCATGCTGGAGCAGGTTTGGCCTCTTAGTTCCAGTGAAGGGAAATTGTAATGCTACAGCATACAAAGACTTTCTATATAATTACAGCGGATATAAAAAGTCTACACACCCCTGTTAAAATTGCAGGTTTTTGTGAACATCAAACCAAGATCAGGCATGTCAGATCTTTTTCCACCTTTAATGTGATATAGCAACCAATAAAATTCAAGTGAAAAACAAAAGTGAAAACATTTTATTGAAAAAAAAAAGTATAATAACCTGGTGGCACAAGTGTGCATGCGGCATTTGACTGTGCTCAGAATTAACCAATCACTTTCAGATTCATGTTTAAAGGAGAATTCTGCCATAAAACTAGAATTTAATATATCCTTTGTCATGGTATGTAGTATTCTTTTGCACGAGGCTGCATCGTTTACTGTCCATGTTTTAGCTGAATTCATGATTTTATTACATTTTTTGTTTTTCACCCAAATGCTACAGTGCCTTGCAAAAAAAAAAAAAAAAAAAAAAAAACTGGAATTAAAATGGATTTTTATTTGGATTTTATGTAATGGACCTAACAAAAAAAAAAACCTTAAAAGTTGCTATGAAACCCTTAAATAAGATTGGTCCAGCCAATTAACTTCAGAAGTCACATAATTAGTTGATTGAGGTCCACCTGTGTGCAATCAAAGTGTCACATGACATCAGTAAAAATACACCTGTTATGAAAGGCCCCTGAGTCTGCAACAGCACTAAGCAAGCAAAATAAAGACCAAAGAGCTCTCCAAAAAGGTCAGAGACAAAGTTGTGGAGAAGTATAGATTAGGGTTGGGTTATAAACAATATCCCAAACTTTGAACATCCCACAGAGCACCATTAAATCTGTTATTTAAAAAGAAATGGAAAGAATATGGCACCATTACAAACCTGACAAGAGAAAGCCATTCACCAAAACTCACAGACCAGGCAAGGAGAGCATTAATCAGAGATTCAACAAAGACACCAAAGATAACACTGAAGGAGCTGCAGAGATCCACAGAGGAGATGGGAGTATCTGTCCATAGGACCACTTTAAGCTGGACACTCCACAGAGAGGGGCTTTATGGAAGAGTGGCCAGAAAAAAAACACTGCTTAAAGAAAAGAAAAAAAAAGAAAATATGTTCACCAAAAAGCATGTGGAGACTCTCCAAACACATGGAAGAAGGTTCTCTGGTCAGATGAGACTTGAAAATTGAACTTTTTGGCCATCATAGGAAATGGTATGCGTGGCACAAACCCAACACTTCCCATCACCCCACAAACACCATTGTGAAGCATGGTGGTGGTAGCAGCATTGCAGCAAGAGGTGGCTCTACAAAGTACTGACTTGTTTTGGGTTTTTTTTGTTTTTTTTTGGGGGGGGGGGGGATACTTATACACATTAAAAATTTCTGTTTTTTGTCTTAATTATTATTTGTGTCACAATAGAAATATTTTGCACCTTCAAAGTGATAGGCATGTTGTGTAAATCAAATGGTACAAACCCCCAAAAATCCATTTTAATTCCAGGTTGTAATGCAATTTATGCATTAGTAACTATCATGGTCCATCAACACAACAGTAATGGTGAAAAAAAAGGTCAATAGAGGCCCCATTTTCCTAAAAGGGCTAAAGAAAACACACCTCCCCAAACAGCTACTCCTGAATCCTGAACTCCTGAGTCCATAATAACATACTGCATAACAGCGTGGTACTCGCGGATAGGAAAGCACTCCATGGCACCATCCAAACAGCAAAAAGAATCACCAGATCATAAAAATGGAATGAACTTTACAGAAATCACTGTACCTGCTCAACAACTAACATTTCAGAAGAAGAAGAAAGCCTTTATTTGTCACATATACATTACAACAAAATTCTTCACTTCTCATATCCCAGCCTCTTAGGGGTTGGGGTCAGACATGATACGGTGCTCCAGAGCAGAGAGAGTTAAGGACATTGCTCAATAGTCCAACAGTGAAAGCCTGGTGGTGTTGGGCCCTCAACACTCAACCTTCTGATGAGTAACCCATTGCCTTAACCCCCGACCCCCCCACCCCCCACCCCGCCAGCATTTTTACCCCTATTTTTACCCCTCTGCCCTCCAGAAAACGTTATAGGATCCTTCACGCCCAGCTTCCTTCCCAGAGGTCTTACATTACATTACTCAACACTGAGTGTTTACTTAACTTACTTAACATCACCTCACATTACTCTGATTACTCTGTAATGCACCACCATGGTCATCAGCTATTACACATATTCTGGAAATAAGTGCAATCCACTATTATCTTCCTATATGCGATTCAAACCTAAGTGCAATAACTCTGAAGATCCATTATGTGCAATACCTTATACTACACTTACATTGTGCAATACTTTATAGTACACTTATATTACACCTGTGTTCATATAATTATTTATTCTGATATCTTTCCACAACCTCCTGTGAATACCGCTACAACTACTTACTACTTAACAATACAGACTCAGCGAGTAGTAACTCTTTTTTTTTATTACTCATAAATAGTATTCTGAAGGGTTTGGAAAGAGTCTTACGCTGGTCAACAACGATGAGGTTGAATACGGCACTGTGGTTTCGGTTCTTCTCTTTGGGGTTGCGGGCGAAGCAAGTGTACTCGCCCTCATCCTCGAAGGTGACGTTCCACAGCAAGACAGAGATGTTACTGTCTTTACTGGAGCCCACGAACATCACACGCTCATGGAAGATCGTCACATGGGGCTCCAAACCCTCAGCTGGGATGACTCCTTCACAAAGCTGAAGGGAACAGAATCTTTACCAATATGTGGAGATGCATCATACCACCTCTAGTTTGTAGAACCTGCTATGTAAAATATTTATACAGATGATATTGCTTTAAGAGAATATTCTCTGTTTTACATTTCATATATATACCTAACGTAAAACTTCTCTATGCTCCTGGACCAGGGTGGTTTCCTGTGGAACTAGTGGAGACATCCCAGGTGCTTGTTTCCTTGCCACTCATGCTAATAAGTCTAATTTTGTTAAATAAGTGTGCATTTAACTATTTAACTTATGGCTATACTTGCAATGTTTAACTGTGTCTACAGAACACCTGGCACCTGGCTTATCGTTTGTGTGGACATGTACGGGGTGGAAAAAGTATAGTCTATAAGTTTGCTCATCATATGCATGACTAACACTACAAAGTTAGCTAATGAATTAATCATTAGTTAAATATCCTGGAAATAAACAATATCTACCATTAGCTAGTATTTCCCTTGCTGCCTAGCCAGTTATGTTAACTACTGGAGTCAACGCTAGTCTAACCTGGCATTAGCAAAGAAAATGGATTATATTAGATAAATATAGCCAGATGAAAGATAATGGCCAAAGACCTAGTGATACTTAGCAGTGATCTTTTATAGGCCACCCATGTGGAGTCACAGTCTCAAGGTGATGACAGGAAACAAGCACAGAGGAAGTCTCCATTAGTTCTGAGGAAAACCACTCTTGTGGTCATAGAATCACAGTTCTATATATAGCTTTCCTTATTCTATCTGTCGTCTTTATATGATAACTTTAAGGTAAGACTGTAAGGATCTGCACCAATGTAAAACTGATGAAGGTCTCACCTTATCCATTGTCCCATTGTCATTATACTTCCAGTTGAAGTACAGGTTCTTGATGCCAATACAGCTACTGTAGGTACAAGGTAAGAGCACAGAGCTACCATTCATCACCTCAACAAAGCTAACCTTCCCCACTGATACTTCCAATGCCTGTGCACACCATACCCCTGAAACAGAGAGAGAGAAAATATATTATACCACATATATAGAGAGAGATTAAAACAACAACTAAAGCACTCCTTAGCAAGTTCCTTTAAGAGAAAAGTAAAAGTCACAGTAAAGTCAAATGTCTGAAATAGTTTTTATTCAATCACTTTCTTCCTGTTTGTCATACAGAGACTCAAGGCCCATTTTCTGGCTATATCTTAGGAAGGAGTAGTCGAATGTTTGTAAGATTTATATGGAATTTTCACTGTAACTATTACGGCCCTAAAAGGGAGAGAGAATGTGTTCAAAATAATTAGTTAGAATCACAGACTCACTTCTCACAGACATATCGCTTTATGAGCGAGGCCAGAGATACACTGTATATGCCACATTGCATAACGCTGACATATCACATTAATGTACAGTGAATACAACTGCTATACTTCAAGTAAAAAGAGAAAATAAATGAAACAAAAATAAACCTAATTTTGTACATTTCATTAAATTTAATAAAATGTAATCAAGTATTTCATGTCTCAAATATAAACACTTCACCCAATTATTATCCTCATTACAATGTTATCTAGGCTACTACTCTCTGCACAATAACCTCTTGGCATTACAAAAACATAAACTGTACATTTCTTCATGAATTAGTTTCCTTAATGTCTGTTAGTTCACTGACAGCAGCTATCTTTATACAGTTTAAAATAAGGGAAAACAATATTACACTATATTACATTAACTGTAGTAGCAGATGGCGAACTGTGCGTTACAGATAGCTGGACAAGAACTAACTGTTGTATATATATTTGTTCAGTAAATCTTTTTTGTCTTGTATTATTATGTTGTGGCTGGGAAGAGATCTCTAATCATCTACAGTATTTATACATGCTAATCAAATCCAAAATAAAAAAGATTACCAGGCTTATTTCAGTGCAGGCGTGATGTCTAACAGACCCTCAGTTTTAGCCCATTAATGCCAATGATGGATTCTAGTCTACTTTCTAGTACAAATCATCTATGTGTGGTCACTGAAATTACTTTCAAAGTGAAAGTTGTTGCTCTCAAAATGCACCAATATGCAAAGATTTATACTATAGTCTTCAAAAAATTTCCACTGAAACCCCACAAGGGGCTGCGACTCATGACCTCAGTATTTAAAAGATCTTTGCTATGGCTCTGGTCTCCGCATGCTGCCCCCTTCAGGTCAGTGTGGAAATAAAACCTCATTTCAATTCTCTTCACTTAGATTCAATTCAGTTTTATAATCCTTCATGGGAAACGTATAACATCTAAACAGCATAACTACCCAGAACTAGTTCACATTAAGACACTGAAGGGTAGAAACATGTTGAATGAAGAAGTTCAATTATGCAGTACACTCCTGGGCAAAAAAATGAGCCAAGCCCAAAATGGCGAATATGAAGCTTTTAATGCTGTTAAGAACAAATGATTGGTGAGGAAATGAGCAGGAATGAAACAGATGCACTCCTGAGAGCTCCTGTGCCTCCATTCACTGGTTTCCTTTTGCTGTTTGGGGAAAAGCTAGAAACAGGGAAATTCACTTCTATAGTCTTCTTGTACGCAAAATCATGATAATGATTAAAATGTTTGATGTAAAATTCAAACTAACACATGTCTGGGTGTATAAACTTTTCCAATAATATCTTCTGGGATGTTTTTTTCTTAAAAGATTAGTGATTATTTGGTTATCTGCTGCACCTGATGCAGCTCATCAAGAGCCACAAGACTTAAACATTTAAAGAAATCAAAGGGAAAAGCTTCTATACTGAGCTCCTTTATCTATCTGTTTCATTCCTGCTCATTTCCTGACCAATGATTTGTTGTTAAGATCATTAAAAGAATAATATTTAACTTTATACTATATAAATATTTTGTGATTTTGGGCTTGGCCCATTTTTTTTTCTGCTCAGGAGTGTATGTACTAATAAATTCTGTCAGGTAACTAATACAGTGCAATAGAGTTATACTGGTGCTGTAACAACATTCATAGTATGTCTGCAGAATAGAGTGTTCTCCTGGACCTCACAGCTACCTGAATATTTTATTTATAATATGACTTTGTTTATAATACGACTGAAGATTTCAATCCATACTATAACATCCATTATACCATGATAAATAATCTTTAGCCTGCACACAGGACCTTGTCTGTCATTATCGTTTCATATCATTTACTATTTTCAGGTGGACAGTTACATGTAAGAGCTTTATGAGTGTGTGGGAGAGAAGTGTCGATAAGACTGTTCTGCATACGGGCCAAATGCCAGCCAGGAATCCAGTGCAGGAACACAGAGGAACGTGACTGAGAGTGTGTGGCAGAGACTTTTTACCCCAAACATGAGATTATTAGGTCAAGTGTAAAGGTGTAAGGAAGAAGAGGGTAAACAGAAGAGGGGAGGGTCGGTTATTTTCTGACTCCCACTCTGGTATTTTCAACATGTGGTTTAGCAGAAGCGCTGAAAGGACTGTGCTCAGTGGCTATTTTTAAATACATCCGTGTCATCTCAATATTTCATTCCATGCAAAGATACTATTTTTTGTTATGTGTACATGTGTGTGTGTGTGTGTGTGTGTGTGTGTGTGTGTGCTGGCTGGCATGAAGTCGAGATTGCACTGGTAAACATGCACAGTGTAACATGCTCAGCTGTTAGCTGGATAGTTAAAGGCAGCAAAGGAGTGATCAGAAACACTTGTAATATATGACATTATATCACGCGTGTTTCTATTACAGAATGATTGCTATCTTCTGCAGTCACCGTGGATCTCGTATTGTAAACAAAAGGCAGCTGGTTACCTGTCACTGTTATAGTAGGCTGTTAAATCCAAGGACAGTAAAAGTTGTTTTAAATCCGAGGTGGTAATGATGTAGTGGCTGTAGGGCAGATGGTCAGCAAACATGCTTTAAATTATTAGATCTAATTAAGCTACTTAATTCAATGTTACACAAATAAAAGTGAAAGTGAATTTAATCAGTAAAATTGCTTGTAGTAATGTTGCCATTAATGTTCTGAATCTATTATTATTATTATTATTATTATTATTAAACATTGCAGACATTAATAATGTAGACCAGCTGTGTTTTGGGGTCACATTGTTGAAAGAAAATTCCTTCAAAGAGGAAATGTTGAGCAACAGGAGAAGAAAACAGATGAAATATCCGACTCGGGTGCGTATTAAAACCCAGACACAATGAGCCTCAAAATGTGATTCAGCAGCCTGTGTAGAGAGCTGTGTGTGTGTGTGTGTGTGTGTGTGTGTGATCTATACTCGATCTCTTGGTGCGGTCATATCCTCACATGGGTCTTCATACCACTGCTATGTGGATGACACTAAACTCATCCTCTCCTTCCCTCCCTCAGACATTCATGTTTCTGCTCGGATATCAGCATGTCTTTCAGATGTCTCATCATGGATGGCAGCTCATCAGCTGAAACTTAATCTCAGCAAAACTGAACTGCTGTTCATCCCAGGTGATTCATCCCCATCTCAGGATCTTGCGATCTCCCTGGACAACTCTCTGATCTCGCCTTCAGTCTCTGCATGTAACCTTGGTGTAACCATGGACAATCAACTGTCCTTCTCCTCTCACATTGCTAATCTGACACGCTCATGTCGATTTCTCCTTTACAACATCAGAAGGATTCATCCATTTCTCTCCACTCAGGCCACACAGGTGCTTGTTCAGTCACTTGTCATTCCAAGACTGGACTCCTGCAGGTTGATCCTGTCTTGTTTTCAACCTTCCTAAGTTCTCCCACACCACCCCATTGCTACGCTCCCTCCACTGGCTTCCTGTAGCTGCTGCATCAGATTTAAACACTGATGTTCACCTACAAAGCCAAAAACGGACCAGCACCCGCTTATCTCAAAGCACTTATCACACCTCACACTGCACCACGCTCCCTCTGATCCTCTAGCACTGCTCGACTGCTCCCTCCATCTCTCAGGGTACAATGAAGACCTACATGGAGACTCTTCTCTGTTCTGGCACTGAGGTGGTGGAATGAAGTTCCCCTAGATGTCTGAACAGCTGAGTCACTGACAGTCAAACGACGTCTAAAGACCTACCTCTTCCTGAAGTACTTAAATTAGCTCTTTAATAAAAAAAATTGTCCTGTCTGTGTGCTTTTCTTACTATATCACCTCCACAACAGAGTTTTTAGACTGATGGTGTTCGTAGTCTGTGTTTATTGATAAAGACTTCAAAGCACTTCTGTAAGTCGCTCTGGATAAGAGCATCTGCCAAATGCCATAAATGTAAATGTACATGTGTGTGTGTGTGTGTGTGTGTGTGCATGTGCATATGCCAAAGAAATAACCAGCACCATCCTACATCCACAGTGGCTTAAGTGAGGGAAATCCCTTTTATTTATTGGCACAACTCCGTTATAAAATAACTGAATTTCATTACTTTTGTTATTGCAGCATTTTAATTAAACTTCGACACTACATGAGAAGCTCCCAACTCCTCCTGCAAACACCTAGCTTAACACCTTTCATTGTCTGTGTCAGACTGTAGTCTGTAGCCCAGCTTCCCCTGGGGTGCAGTTTTATTTATGAAGTGACTTTATATCTATTAATTGTGGTTAGCGTAGTGTACACACAGGTTAGCATACACTCCACTCCACCTGCTTCAGGGCAAAACATACATTAGCACTGGTCAATGTTACTGCAGCATCTTTGTGTGTATTATTATCTTTAGGAGTGACATATCCAGTACAAATGTCTAATTCTGATCTGATACTCATTAATAAATAGCTGGTATTGTCTGTCAGGTATGACCGTGCACACCTGAAGAGGTTACTTCCTGCCTGAAACTGAATGAGGTTTTTTAGGACTATTATAATATTCGAGGGACAATTTACTCTCAAATCTAATTGAACTTTTTAGGGTGTGTTTAATTACCTTAAAACACAACTGTCACTACTACTACACTGCCAGCATAGCTGAGCCCTAAAAGGCCTAAAAATGAGAATTCAGGGCTGTTTTCTGCAAACCCAGTTTCAGCTTGCCAGCTTAGGATACTATACAACTAAAGCCTGGAAGCATGCAAGAAAAGATTTAGATGAAAATAACAGATGTACAAAATATACTTCATGAAAGCAGGATAAGACAATTGTCCTCTAAACTACCTTATTTTGGCCAAAACAACACACACACACACACACACACACACCAGCCTGAGATGCAGAAGGGTTTTTGTTTGTTTGTTTGTATTTAAATATTGATTAAACCGACCGGACCTTATTGACTTATTACTGTTAATCAATTCCGAGCTGTAACCTGCTGTATTCTGCTTTATTCTTAATTTCTTTTGTTTTGTTATTTCTACTTTGGGAAATTTCTGTTTACTGAGTTTGATTCTGAGATCTCTGTTTTGAGTAAAACAGCTTAATGTTTTTGCTCCAGGCATTACTGCATAATAAGCTGCACCTTCTTAAATGTTGTCCACTTAGAGAAAAAACACATAATACGTGTTATTATACTGAGGATGTTGCATTACTCTACCAGATGTAGGTTTTAATGTGGTTACAATTTGGTGAGTTCAGATTTTACCATGACATTTGTTCTGAATTCTTTTTAAGCTAGTAAATAATCATGCTAAATAGCTGCATCCCAAAATGCACAGATTAGCAGCACCTCTCAGTTATATTTAAACGATCCTTTAAAATGAAATGGTATGGAATTAAAAAGGGGGAAAACATTTTTGAGCATGTAAAATGATATAAGCCTTTGTGGAGAAGCAGGTGGGTATTTTTAGGGGTCTGTTCTGTTTTTCTATCCTAGTTTTATTGTAATTTGTATTCTGCTAATCACTGCTTCCAAAATGTTAGCTCTTCTCCGTGCTGTACGTCTAAAGACGATCATGCTGCCCGTGCACCTTCATACAGTCTGCAATGAGAGTGCATTGTCTACACTTCTTATCTCCTCCATTTACTCTTTTATCTCTTTACTGTTATACTGCACCTACTATGTTCATGGTCACTCTTATTCCATTACACAAACTCATTCCTTTTTACGTGCTTCTGTTTAATGTATACGCCATTGTGCCAAGCTCAGCTACGCACATCATTTCCCCAGGCTCTAGAAATGGAGTAGGAAGTGATGCTGTGGTGTTGCTTACAGTAATGCGTCTGCTGATATAGACTGAATGCACATACTATACGGTGCTGCGTAATGGCTTGTGCTGACTGGACACTCTGTGTTTGCTGTTTACGAATTGATGACCTGAACAGTATGGATTGTTTGTATCAAGGTGCACTTTCAGTAGAGTTAATAATACACAACGTTTCATTGTGAACCGCATATCCAATATTTATAGAGTATTGGTATGATCCTGCTCACTATAGACAGAATACCACTACCAGAAGCGCGCACACACACACACACACACACACACACACACACACACATAGAGAGAGAGAGAGAGAGAGAGAGAGAGAGAGAGAGATCCGTGTACTTTATTCAGGACAATATCTCATTATCTGTCACCATTCCTAGGCATTCCCAAGGTGATCAGTGATTTTCCTTCTGCGGTGGTGGAAAGTGGATAATTATGTGGGACTCATATTCAGTAAACAGTAGCACACTTCTGCACGGTGTCTCCTCTCGCCCTCCGTACCTGCCTGAATTATCCTGATGCCTCTACCTTTCTGCACGTGTGACTCACCTTCTGCTGCTGTCTGTATTTGCATTTCCCAAAAACACTTTATGCCCAAAATTATTTCAGTGGATAATCTCACCTCAATACTGTAGCTTTATACCTTCTAAAAAGTGATGCTGTAATCATAAGGACTGTCCAGCACTCTTAATCACAATATGCTCATAACGGTTTGCTCAGGATAAACATATACATTTCACATTTAAAATTTAATATCCGGATTTCTGTAAAGCTGCTTTGTGACAATGTCCATTGTTAAAGTGCTATACAAATAAAATTTAACAATGGACATTGTCACAAAGCAGCTTTACAGAAATATATAAATTCAGGATATAAATTATAAATTTATAAATCTCCAATGAGCGAGTCAGAGGTGATGGTGGTGAGGAAAAACTCCCTGAGACGATATGAGGAAGAAACCTTGAGAGGAACCAGACTGAAAAGGGAACCCATCCTCATCTGGGTGACACCGGATAGTGCGATTATAAATCATTCCCTTCTATAACTGTGTACTACACGGACAAATAGTGCAACTGTGCAACCATTTGAACATCCTTTTTATTACTGTTATTACTGTATTACTGTTTGCTGTTACTCCTCTACACCTGTGCAGTGTAATGATTCAGTGTCACCCATTCCCTTCTGAGTCTGCTTCCTCTCGAGGTTTCTTCCTCACTTCATCTCAGGGAGTTTTTCTTTGCCACTGTCGTCTCTGCTTTGCTCATTAGGGATCTGAACCTACATCTGGATTTCTATAAAGCTGCTTTGTGACAATGTCTATTAATTAAAAACACTGTATAAATAAACTGAATTGAATTGAATATGTAATGACTGGGAGTCTGTGTAACGATTCTGTAGTTTTCTGTAGTATTCTACTGTATTCTGATTAAAAGGCCAAATAATTCACATGCACTGAAAGACGTAAACACACCCCACACACAGCACTCGCTTACAGGAGCTTCACCATGTGGCGTGCAGATGCTGTGTGCATGCACATGTGAGGGGGTGTATGGTGAAGATCATGCCAGGACATACTGTCCCCTTCTAAAACAGAAATAGTACCACACTACTGACACACTGACTCGCTGTTAAAGGAAGACTGTTGCTACAGGTTGTGTGTTATTGAGCATATTATTTGCAGTCGTATTTTATTATATTTTAGTAATGGTTCCCAGACCCTTTTCTCTGAGTACTCCTGATCCAGTTTAGTGTTTTCCGGTCAGGTGTGAGAACCTTTATATTACAGTACGAATGTCAAACTCAGGTCATAGATCTCCACAGGAGTTTTTTTATGATTATTATTTCAACATACCAGTTAAATTCATTTAAAAAGGGGGCTAGTTCACAGAATTTGAACCTGGAAAAATGGAAAATCCAAAAATCCTTCACTACATTGTGACACCATGTATGAACCTGTCACTTATACTCAGTGGAAGAGTGCATACCTTCAAATCTGTTCTGAGTTGGGAGAGACAGATCACAGTAGAGTAATGGGTTTCCTCTACACTTCAAACACAAGGACACTGCACTGACCACGGGTGCTTTCTGGTCATAAATAATTAATCATATCTTCTATTTTCTTTTTAGAGTTAGACCTTGAGTTTTATATTTACTGAATCTTTTTACCTTTTACATAGTCTAGTATAATGCCTTTTTGGTGGACTCCTACTCTCTCTGGCTTCACTTGCTCTCCTCAACCATATATGCATCTTCCCCATGTGGGATTTGTAATATAATTGCAATTAATATTAGCCAATATGAACTGGCACAATTCCTGATAATTTTGATACTTTTTTGTACATTGACTGGAAGCTTAACTGAAATGATTTAATGCTACACTGAGCCCTTTTGATTGATATAAACTGATCAGCCATAACATTAAACCCACTGACAGGTGAACTGAATAACATTGATTATCTCGTTACAGTGGCTCCTGTAAAGAGGTGGGATATATTAGGCAGCAAGTGACCAGTCAGAAGTTGATGTGTTGGAAGCAGGAAAAATGGGCAAGTGTAAGGATCTGAGTGACTTTGACAAGGGCCAGACTGTGATGGCTAGACGACTGGGTCAGAGCATCTCCAGAACAGCAGGTCTTGTGAGGTGTTCCCGGTATGCAGTGGTTAGTACCTACCAAAAGTGGTCCAAGGAAGGACAACCGGTGACCCAGCGACAGGGTCATGGGCTCCCAAGGCTCACTGATGCATGTGGGGAGCGAAGGTCCGTCTGGTCCGATCCCACAGAAGAGCTACTGTAGCACAAACTGCTGAAAAAGTTAAAGCTGGCTCTGATAGAAAGGAGTCAAAACACACAGTGCAGCTTGCTGCGTATGGAGCTGCGTAGCTGCAGAGCGGTCAGAGAGCCCATGCTGACCCTGTCCACCACCGAAAGCTCCTACAATGGGCATGAGAGCATCAGAACTGGACCATGGAGCAATGAAAGAAGGTGGCCTGGTCTGATGAATCACGTTTTCTTTTACATCATGTGGAAGGCCGGGTGCGTGTGTGTCGCTTACCTGGGGAAGAGATGGCACCAGGATGCACTATGGGAAGAAGGCAAGCCGGCGTAGGCAGTGTGATGCTCTGGGCAATGTTCTGCTGGGAAACCTCGGGTCCTGGCCTTCATGTGGATGTTACTTTGACACGTACCACCTACCTAAACATTGCTGCAGACCAGGTACACCCCTTCATGGCAACGGTGTTCCCTAATGGCAGCGGCCTCTTTCAGCAGGATAATGCTCCCTGCCACACTGCAGAAACTGTTCAGGAATGGTTTTGAGGAGCATGACAAAGAGTTCAAGGTGTTGATTTGGCCTCCAAATTCCCCAGATCTTAATCTGATCGAGCATCTGTGGGACGTGTGGTTTTAATGTTTTAATGCAGGTGGTTTTAATGTTATGGCTGATTGCTGTATAGCATACAGTCATTGGCTGAATAAGTGAAGAAGAGACCTGCAAGTACTTTTTTATAAGGAATAAAAAGTTTTTTTTCTTGGAAATGTAATTAAGTAAGAGTACAAAGTATTCAATTTAAAATACTCAAAGTATAAATACACCAAAATAATACTTATGTATAGTAACAAACTACAGTTAAGGTATTTTCCACCCCGTTGATACCGAATAAACAAATGGTATAGAAATAAGCTTGTGATGCAACAAGGAGGAGCAGTGACCAAGCAGAACATGTAGAATAAACAGCTTAGAAGCTCTAGAAGTCTTCTATTTTTAACAATGCATGTTACACTGCATGTGACTGAAAGAGTCAGGGGCACTTAGAGAGCACCACAGTTTCAACCTTCAGAAAGGTAAAGCAAACATTTGTAGCTACAACAAGACTTAGACTTTCTTTCAATTAAAAAAGGCAGGTATTGGAACCAGCTATCCAGTGTCCAGAGGTAATGTCTGGAGTAATCAGTCTAATCTAATCATAGTCAATCTAATCCACTTGATGAAATAAATCTGTGGCAAGCTCTGCCACTAGCCACACTAGGCTGGTGAACCTGCTGAACCCAGGTATTGTCACCTGTGGTATTATTTACTTGGGTGATTTCTGTAGGCGTAGGAGTGAATATCTGATCACTGTTTGATCAGACTGGCTGTGAATTAACTCATCTTGTGAGCTGTGAGTTGGCCACAGCAACTCTCAGAAGAGTGCACATACTGTATAAGATTCTGTCTAAGATAATGTGTTGTATTGTTATGTAGAATATATCAATAATATATCCATTCAGACAGCAGACTATACAACACAATAAGTACCCGTGGAGCTTATCTTGAGAAATAAATGTGTTTTTTGAGAACTACGTTTTTAACTACGACATAAAAGAGCAGACTGAGATTCATACATTATTTGGTATGTACACTATTTGTTTATTTGTTGGTTAATAGTCGTAAATTATCAGAAATGGCCTTATGAGTATTTCAGAGAAGACTTATAATGCATTATTTATTAATGTATTTCCAGGCAATTTATTCATTAATTTTGTATTTATGAGGTTTCATGTTGTTCCCCAATTGATGTAAACCAACTATACTGCAGTAAAAAAGAAAATTGGTACAGTCCTGGAAATTTTTATAGCACCTTGGCCACCCCACACTACCCCTGTTTAACACCACGGCCACCCCACACTACCCCTGTTTAACACCACGGCCACCCCACACTACCCCTGTTTAACACCACGGCCACCCCACACT
>CM040467.1:367633-382704 GCA_022758105.1 Pangasianodon gigas
CACTGAATTTTAATACATTGTTTGTACTACTGTTATATATTTAACTTAATAGGAGCTGATACCGTCGCTGTGGAAAAGATGGGTTCACAATATTTCTTGTGTAAATTGAAGATTAATATATATATATGATTAAAATAGTTCTGATTAAAAAATATCCAGATTACATTCATTTAATTATATTAGTATATTAGATGATTTTATATCACATACAGTCAGGGCAGTTACTGGCTAGAGTGACTTGCACTTCATTACTGTGACACTCTCTCTCTCTCTCTCTCTCTCTCTCTCTCTCTCTCTGTGTGTGTGTGTGTTTCTGTGTTTGGACCTGTGAAATGACAGAAATCAGTCTCTGCTAACCTTCACAACCTCTCCACATATGGAAGAGGAACTCAACTCTGTAACCAAATCAACCAGCACAGCAACAAGTAAATACACATGCCCTCCCAGACCCGAGTGGGTGTCCAGTTTTTGCAAGCAGTGCAGAAATCATAGCGTTCTGGCAACAGCTCTAGCACAGAAGAGAAGGGTAAGGTAGAGGACATAACAGCCAGAGGGGGAAAGAGAGAAGGAGAGGTACACAGAGAGAGAAGAGGACATGAATGGTAATATAAATCAAACCAGCAGGCTTACCAATCAGAAGAGTGATGACTATGCTAGCATGGACCCCATCACCAGATCTTGTGCTTCTGTGCAGGAATGATCCTCTAGTCCTCCACACCTCCATGTCCACTTTTCCGTGCACACGTTTGTCCATCTGCCTGTTTTCTTGTTTGTCGGTCTGTCTTGCTTTCCTTTGGCTTAGTCCTCCAGTGCGTGTGTGTGTGTGTGTGTGTGTGTGTGTGACTTGGAAGTAAGGAATTCTTGGGTGGGATGGGGAAGAGCGGAAGAGCGAGGGGTGAGGTGGGACTGACAGCACAGTACGGAGAAGAAAAAAAGAAGGGGTGGGGGTGAGTGGGGACCTTTCAGCTGGATAAGTCCTGCAGTGAATGCCTACCTCTTCTTTCTCCTTTGCAGTAGGATCCAGTCAGAGAGAGAGAGAGAGAGAGAGAGAGAAAGAGAGAGAGAGAGGAAGGCTGCGTTTTGCAGCCTCTGTGCAAATAGCAGGACAGATTCAAAGAGAGCAGGGAAAGCGAGATAGAAAAAAAAAAAGACAGCTTTCCCCTGCAAACCACTGGCTCGCACTCACCGCCGGCAGACCGCTGATCAGATGAAACACTCAGCATGTGGAGAGAGAGTGGAGACTGCCTTTATTCATACGGAAATAGCAGCCACACCGCGCAGTGACATGCTCAGTGTGAGAGAGAGAGGACGAGGCTATCGGTCTTTTCATTCAGGGAAGCTGCATGTATGCAAGGTGGAGGAACTATGAAGGCAGCAAGCACGTGCCTGTATCTATGGAGCTAAAAAAAAAGAACAGTGAGTGCTACTGCAGAAGCATGGGGGGTGGAGGTAGGGGGTCTTTTAACTTGATCACATCTCAGGAGGATCATAAACACTGCAGGCTTTAATACTGTCATGTCTTAGGCTACTCCTGTAGCCTGTTTAACATGGCTTAAAATATTTTCTTACTTCCTTGCTTTCTTCCACTGTTTCTGTCCAGTTTACAGTTCCACACCCTGACTTCTGCTCACACTGACATTCAAACTATAATTTGAATTCTTGCTGTTCTATTTTCTTACCTTACTGTGCTTTTAGTCAGTCACAGTTCACATCAATCTTTCACTATGTTACACGTGATACAGTATGGTCTGTGCCCTAGAAGAAGACATCCACAGTTATTTTTCTTTTGATGAGAGTTTTACATCCAAATGTTTTCCTGCAGGCTCGGGCCAAAAGAGGTGAGGCTCCAAGGATCAGAATATCACATCTCCTAAGCATTGCTATAGATAGCAAATGGGTCCTGTGGTCTCTTCTGTAATGCCTATTAATGTCTATGCACAGTATAGAGACAAGGCTGTACCAAACTATATATATATATATTTATATATATAGATACAGTATATATTGCAGCATACTATGGTGTCTTGAACAGCTGTCCCAAGCTAAGCTATAATACAGGGCTATGGAGAAGGCAGATAAACGTGTCATATTCTCTGTTCGCAGACTGCAACACTCTCCTGATCCTCTGGAGAGATCATCTGGCACTGCAATGCAAGGTGATCAAGAGAGGACATATGTAAAGCCACTGAGCAGCCCCGTGAATCACGGTGTCACTCTTTAATTAACATAAAGCACACAAGGGAAAAATACACATCATGTCCAAAGAATTATGGACGCTGTATTCCAGTCTCAATGTCACCTAGAGTGTATTGCTATTCGAATAATGTGCAGTTTGGTACAACTCGATCTAGATGAACTAACTATGTGCTTTCAGGTCAGGAGGCACCTTTTGCAATGGAAATTCCACTGATCTTTATATTTAGTTAAAAGATAGCTGTGCAGAGTTGACATGCAGTGTAGTTCTTCAGCGCAGGAATCATTGGAGTTCGGCTGCATTTGCTTCACAGAAGCCAAACCCTCCAGAGACACCATGCCGCACTGCTGAGTGTGCAATGATGCATGCTAGGATAAGAGTGCAGCACACAACAATGAGAAAGTATACACATGCTACAGAGAAGGTGCTAACTGTAATATGAATGATAATGTATTCGGTTATAACTAGGTTTAGATACAGCAGTCTGGCATATGCGATGTCTACAGCCCAGTTATGTCAGAGATGTGTGTGTAATAAATCTGACTAAAACACAGTGAACTCATTTTTGGGATGGTGATTTAATGAACTATGTTCCATATCAACTGTGGAGCACTGTGCTACAAAAATAGACACACAAACACATATAACGCTTCAGTTTGTGTCAGTGTGACCTTGTGCCAATGTGACCTTGATATGGAATACCATATCAAATGTGTGTGTGTGTGTGTGTGCGTGTGTGTGTGTGTTTACTGTGTTTCCATATAGAGACATCGCAGCACAGATATAAGACAGGAACTGAGGAAAAGAAACAAAAAGGGAGTGAAGAGTATATGAGAAACTGAGAGACTGACAGAATGGGAAGTACAGGGAGAGGTATAAAAACAACTAGTTTGCAATTTTACCCAAGTTGCTGAGAGAGTTAAGGGCATGATGGTAGTACGAGTACAAGGATTTATTTTATGGACCTTCAAACCATTAGACAAACGAAAAGCTTCTGAATTTAAGACTTCAATCTTTGTGTATTAGGAATCGACTCAGAAATTCTAAACATGGATTGCTGTATACATCTGGAGAAAGGAAGGCCATCAGTGCACAACATGACAAAATATAACAAATAAAGAGCCAAATAAAGGTGACGGAAGAGGAGTTAAGGGCCGGACTGCCACAGACTGTACCGGCAAATCCAATTCCTGAAAAAGATTATCAGTTTAGAGATATGGATAGAGAGGAGAGAAGATCTGCATTTAAGTGCATCCTATAGATTTAAGAAGTTTTTATCTCTTTGTCTGCCCTTCAATCCAGTTCTCCCATCTCTCTCTCCCCCTCTCTCTCCCTCCCTCTCTCTCCCATCTCTCTCTCCCCCTCTCTCTCTCTCCCTCCCTCTCTCTCTCTCTCTCTTTCTTTCTCCCCCCTCTCTCTTTCCCTCCCTCCCTCCCTCCCTCCATCCCCTCTCCTGTTTCCCGTTCTCCCTCTTCCCTTCACTAGGCTAAACGCATACAGTACATAACACAAGGCCTGAGAGAGAATATGACTAGACAGATTACTCTCTTTCATTTAATTCACGTGAGAATTTAGAAAGTTATAAGGAAATTATTACTATTATACAACTTGCGTTTTATTGCCATAAAAATCAACAAATCTCCTGGACTCAGCAAAAGTAAGTAAACCTTTTCTCTAACGGATATATGTGCATGCATAAAATATTCATGTATAAATCCTTTAAAAAATATCTGTAGGTAATTATAACAATCACCAGTAACAAGTAAAGAGATAAATAAAATAGAAATAAAAGAAGTATCCACCACTATCATTAATAATCTTCTGAGACTAGTTCAGGATGGCTTGATTCTTTTTATTATGTTTTAAAACTGCGCTTTTTGGTAGCTTCTGGTTTAAATTTGCCTTAAAAAAAAGATCATAATAGCATGTTGCAAAAGTAACAGAAGCAATTTATAACTAATCTGCTTTCCAAAACCTGTGTAACTTGGTCATGTCACTCTTAACAAAGAAACCCAGTCTGGGCAAAAATGTATTTTTAAATGAGCACAACACTTTTTTGGAGTTTATATGATATCTTGTTCTGTAGTACATTGTGCATTCAGTCAAAAGTACAACTCTTTCATTAGCAACAAGACTTCAAATACAGCTTTCTAATGTTATTCCATAACTGGGATTATTGTGCGAGATTCAGCTGCTGGCTTGCTGAATGTGACTTTTGTGCATTAAGTACATAAAGGCTTATTTGCTGTTTAGAACCAGTCCTGTCTTTAAAGCTATTTTTCTTACCAAATGAGAGTAATTCTCTTTGCACCCAAGGTTTGCTGTGTTCAGGAATTTGTAGGAGATTCTTGTTAATTGCATGAGTTGTGTCCAGTTGTGTTTGTTCATCAATTCATTAATCAGTTTGATAGAACTGACTTTTCACACTGCAGCAGTTTTGTACCTTTGACCAATCTGTCACCTCTTCACTGAAAAGCCTGTATAACACACCTGACCTAGATACTGCAACTGCTCCAGATCGCTGCCATCACTTACAGTATGCATTCTTTCATAATTGCATTTGAACTTTTTTTTATTTGTGCTATTTTTGGACAGACCTTTTTCTAAGAAAATATGGAGGTCATAATGATTTTGTTCTAGCTTAAGAATGATTATATTCTCTATTCCGTAAAGTACATCTGTCCAAATACATATCATTTTCAGTAACCGCTGTATCCTGGTCAGAGATGCAGTGGATCCGTAACCTACTCTGGAAACACTGGGCACGAGGCAACCGTGTATATTTTATTAGTATTTCTTGGCTGGGAAAATGGTGCGGATGTGGATATTTCAAATCTAAAACACAATAAGCATACATCATATCAGTAAAAGTGTCACAAAATACACACAAACATTCATTAGTTATAGTCCTGTGAGTAGTGATTATATATAAAAGCAATACTGTATATACTGTATATAAAATAACTACAAAGATTACTACTAGTAGTACCACTAATAATAATAATAATAATAATAATAATAATAATAATAATGATGATAATAATGAGGCAACTAAATAAATGCAAGACAGCAGAATAATTCACTTTATAGTTTATTTTAATACTGTCTAGTGTACATTTTGCCCAGTGCAAAAGCAATGACCCACATTAACCGAACAAAATCTATGGTCCACCTGACACTTACTGCTCATTCAGTGAACATTTATGCAGGGCTATGCAGTACAGTTTAAGCATAATGATTAAATCTTCTACAATATACATACAATATGTGTAACATCACATTCACATAAGCACTGAAAAAAAAAAAGATTGGAGCAATCTAAGATGCAATATAATCAAACCATGCATTATATGGTTTTTAAAGGACTCCTTTAATACAGCTGTGTATCATATCTCTACTGCGTTACGTAATCATGCTGTCCTTCGTTCATTCATTCATTCATTCATTCACTGGGGTGAGTATTAGGGAAGTGAATCTTGATAAAAGTTAAGGATCAGTGCCATGGCATTCCCTATGAAGTGCCGCATTCAACGATCAGGTGTATTTCTGCAAAGTCATCAGGCTGCACTGTGATTTTTATAGCTTCATTCAATAACCTTACTGTGAATTTAAAAACTACATTGAAAATAAATCCACAAATGATTAAAGAAATCATTAAAGGTTTACTAAAATATTGTTAAACAGTTGTTTAAGAGAAAGTAACACATTTAAAGGATAATGAAAGCCTGCAGAAATTAGTGATGAATGTAGACTGAAGGTCATTTTGAACTGAGAGCTGTAACCTGAACCACTGCAGTGCCACTTGCAATAAAATACAATAAAAAATGTTAATAAATTCTGCATTTTAAAGCAGCTACATGTGGCAGCCAACACAGCAGCACATAAAGAATGAGTCCAGTGTTGGCATTTGCTGTGAGAGTCATGCAACTTAAAGCATATATGATCTTTATAATGTAACCAGACGCTCAACCATTCCACTGACTTAATATATTATATAAGTTTATTTGCAGTTTTTTGATGCATTACTACCAAAAATAGCACATTCCCTATGGACTTGGTGTCCAGAGTTTTGTAATTTAGTAGACTTAAGTGGGATACAATTGTTTTATGTAGTTTGCATTTTTGGATTTTGGATTTTCCCCTTACAGTTTTCTTTGCTGGACAGGAGCAAAAATAAGGTGATTATGGGCGATACAGTTATTAACATTAGCAAGATATAAATTTTATTTCCGGTGGTTTGCAAGGGTTCACAAATTTGCAGGGTTAAATTTCACCTAGATTAACTGCTACCACTAGCTAAGTCCCTTTTTTTACATCTTGCTTTCTTTTCTATTTAAATTAACTGGCTTTGTTCACCTGGTGAATATTCGTTTGGTGCCCTATAAGAGACAGATGATGATCATAATGAACAGTTCTATTCAGACAATTGGAGACAGCATTTACTGTTCATCTAAAAAATTATTCTCAGAAACAAAATTCTCAGAAATCCAGAAACACTATTGTTGCCTTTGACATTGAAGTCTATTGTTAGAAAAGCTGCTCTGGGGCAGTATCTATTGTTAAAAGCGTTATACGAATACAATTTGTAATTATATGCTGTAGAATCACGTATCCATTACCCCTAGCTTGAGTGCATGAGTCAGTTCTATTTTCCCTCCTAACTGTCAGGGGCGGTGAGAATCACCTGGGTAACGTCCACATGTCACGACCTTCCAGAAAAGTCATGAAGTAAGGCATGATGCAGTATCTGCAATAAACACTAGCCATACAGCCATCTTTCTCTTTATTACTCTCACCATCTCGGATCATGTACACACCGTATGGAGCTATCAGCTTCCATGTCTTTCAAAGCTGAAGATGGACTCCTCTAATCTCCTCGTCTCTTCTACCACAGTGAGTGTATTTATAAACTGTGAACTCCCTTTCTAGGTCCATATTTATGTACTTACTGTGTTGTTTCCCAGCACTAATCCCTCATTCCCACTACTGGGCTGGGCTCAGACTCGACAACTGCTTGTGCTGCTAGTATAGTTGAGTCGATTTCCCTTACTATACCATGTGCTGTTCACTGATACACTAAGATATCTGGATTCTGCTAACTTGCAACACATGGGCCTTTTCTGCATCCTTTTTTTTTTTTTTTGCAAAAGCGCCGACCTTTAAGCGTAACAAGAAGCCCAGAAAGCAATCTGAGGGACGTCTGAGGTCAATTAATGACTTCATGGCAAACGTGACTAAAAAATGAACGGTTTAGGAGTTCTGAACATCTTTGAGACAGAGTTCCTCTTATAACTCAAAGAATAGTCATCATCTCCATTCCTCATTGGAGGAGCACAATGATGCTGCATCTACAGCCACAGCAGGAGTTTCTTCTAGGCTGGTGACGTAGAAGTTAAAATGAGTCAGCCTAAGTCAGCTTGCAGGTGCTGCAAACTAGCCATAGCAGTCATTCTTCAAATGGCAGTGGCCCAAGTGGGATTGGATTCTGCTATAGACCCAATGGCACTGAATTCACCATGCTACAGTTCAAGGATTTTACTGAGAGCTTTAAAGGACAGCTCAACCAGGCTCAAGCTTTGTGGCACTTGCTAAGTATGACGAGAATAATCTGCTCTGTGGTTAGCATAACTCATAAGCATGCAGATGAAGGGCGGGGCTGGCAGCAGATAAAGCATTTTGCACGACTACAGTATCAGATCAGCTTGGACTGATGATGATGTTGCAGGAATACAAACGCCCAGTCCACAAAGTTTTGAGACCTCAGGGCCTTGTTGATAACAAACCCCCCAGAAAGTTCTTGCTATGACACAAGAATTTCATTCTCTCTTGGCCAGTGACACAATTGAAAAGGTGGACCTCATTGTTCAAAACAAAAGAAGGGTTCTTCTTAACGTGCCTCTTGTTCAAAAAAAGGATGACGGTTTCTGTCCAATTCTAGACTGGTTCTTAAAGATTCTCCCTTTTTTGCATGATATGGTTGTCAAATTGGTTCTGCAAGAATGGCACAAGCCCTAGTTTGTTAGAGATGCAAAGCTTTTCTAAGGAAAGGAGTCTGCTGAGAGGTGATGCCCCATCAGAGAGAGTCACCACAGATGCTTCCATTACAGGCTTGGGAGCAGTGACGAGCCACAAGGGCACAGGGGCATGTGGCACCCTGACGTAAGATCAGAACACGTCAACTAGCTAGAACTGAGAGCGGGCAATCTGACCCTCAAGTCCTCTACCCATTCTGAGACACTTCCAGGTCTTGGTTAACTCATACAACGTTGAGTGAACAAGGTTTCTGAAAGGTTTTAATACAAGGTTTGAAGCTTATGATGATGTTTCTGGAAGGGTTTGGTCACAGTGGGAATGCAGTAGGGAGTATCTCCTCATCATGGGCATTACACGGAGGCATCCTGCTGAAGGAAGTCTGCACTGCTGCTACCTGGGCATTGCCAGCATTCTTCCTAATTCTACAAGGTTAACCTAGCTCCCAGTGGTGTGAATATGGCATCATCTTCAAACACCATTCCATTTAGTCCTAAGGCACATCAGGTTCCTCATTATATTGTGGCTAGAATAAGTTATACAGGTGATTCTCAATTCCGCTGATGGTTATGAGGGGTGAATAAGGCTAGTTATGCCTGTATGTAACCTTCATAACAACCATCTGTCTGGAAGAGTCACAAGAAAGAAACCTTTTCTGAGAGCAGCCCACAATATGCAGTGCAATATGAAGTTCACAATATGAACTTCTTGCTAAATTGGGACTAATACAATTAATACTGATGTTTGGTTCTAAGTTTGGTCATTATAGGATTCAGGCCAATAATGCCAATAATTTAGAAACAAGTAGAATGAGTAGAGTACTTACAGAACAAGTATTATAGAAATACCTAGGAAAACTGGTATATAAAACTAAATCATACAGTGTTTAAGCTCAAAGTATCACTCATTTATATGTTATTCATTTTAAATATATATATTTTTGCTCATTTCTATAATAGGTGCTAAGGAGTTATGGACTATATCATACTTCCTAAGTCAAGTCAAGCCTTATTCATTAGTTCTCAACACGGCACAGTTTTATGGGTATATATACAACATGCAATGGATATAAAACATGCCAATAATCACTATTCAGTACTGAAGCCAGTGGTAAGGTAGGGAATATTTCTTGATATGGAGATGAGAATGTTTTATTGTTTATGTTTTACTACCGAACTATGTACCATATGGAAGAGTGCACTTTAAACTGCATGTAGAGCAAGCCGAGTGGAATATTAGATTATCATACTGGTGAATGAAGTTATTAATATAAATAACCAACAATATAGATCGCCACAAAAACTATAGTGGAAATACATTGAATATAGGCAGATTTATTTAGCATTTCCTGTCATAAGATTAACATAAGCCAAATTTAACATTACTAAACATATTTTTGGCCATGTTTATTAATTTCAAGTCCAGTTCTATTGGCAGAAATTCTGCTCATTTTTAGCATTATTTCTAGAAAGAAGTAAAATTATCTGCCAATTGATTTAAAGCTTGAAAGTCTAGAAATAATGTTTGATAATGTTATATTTGGTTTATTGTAATCTTATAATAAGAAATACTAGATAAATCTGAGCATATTTAAGCTATTTTCACTTGCTAAGATGACATTCTTGCAGTGCACTGTTATTTGCATAAGAAATAGCTACAGATGTTTTTCTACATTAGTGATGCTAATAGTTTAGAAGCTAATATTGGTCTCGGCCCACTTCCAAGTGAACTCTCGTTTTGATCGATTACAGTGAAAAGACAATTTGACCCTGCATACAAGACCTATTTTTTGTGCATTAAATTACTTTTACTTTACGCACTTAAAAAATAACCCCATGTATTTGTTTGATTTGATTATTTTAAAACAATATTTAGTATCATATATATTACAAATAACGTAATAGTTTAGCTACATACTTTTACAAAAGAAAAAATACTCAAGGAATGTTTGACAATACTTTTCACACATTCATTCAAGCATACTATATATAAGAACATTTTAATCTAAATATATTAGTTTTATCTCAGAAATTTTCCCTGAATGACAATTTAATGTCATTATATGAAGACCAAATAGGAAAAAAAAGTCAGAACTTTTACTTCTTCTTAAACGTACTGCTGCTAAAATACTGTTCTGGGGTGTGTTTCTCGAAAGGTTCGTAAAGTAGTTTGTTAACTTCATCTTAAGAATGTTTTTTAATTAATGAGCATTTCCCAAAACCTGCATGCTAAGCTGGTCTATCAGCGTATGATGGTCATGCTAGCTGATCTTTACTGGTTTAACTGGTCTAATAATATAAAATAACTCTTTACTCAGGCTGGTCTTCGTTGGTCATTTGTCTCCCAGCTCATGTTAACTAACACACGGATCTCTTGCAGAAAGTAGGTTTTATTTCTCCTTCAACTCTGGAACAGCCTCGCTTTCCAACCTGCCACGATCACTTCCTTGGGTCAGACGTGCCTTCAGCCCATAGGAGCCATGTCTCATTATCCATGCTGCCCTTTGGGGGCTTGATCAGACATCCAATCTAATACACTGATAATTGGTCATTCTTTCACAGTCTATAAGGACACTGAGTGACCTAATGCCATTCCTTCACTATCACACTAGCTCAAGTCTCAGCTTTCACTCAGCTTTCCCTCCACTATACAAGTCCATCTGGCTGCATTTAACCCCAAGAAGGTCTTTAATTGGATCATTTCACTCCTCCAATGACTTTCAGATCAGTACTTCTCCATGAGCTCATCTCCTAGACACACTACAGCTACATCCAGACCAAGATACAGGGCTGTGGAACTGACTCTCATATACAACATGCATCAATTTAACAATTCTGCACTGAGAAGAAGCTGCCCAGAGCTCTGGTCCAAGTTCTCAGAGTTCTCAGAGTTCTCAGAGTTCTCCTCACTCCCACGGTCTTAGCAAGAAGTTAAGATGTTACTTGCAAAATGCAGTTAGGAAATAACTGAAGTTTGGAAGAAGGAACACACCCAAAACTCCAACTTCTCCCTAACTAAATTCCTATAAAATGTGTTTCTCCAACGGTGGTGAAGCTTCTGCTTCCTCCAGCTCACGGTGAGGCCTGACCCTGCACTCCAGCTCACACTCTCAGAGCTCTCTCCATCTTCAGTTCCACCATCACTATTAATTTCATTTAGTTGAGGATGTCTTCTTCTTCACCCATAAAATTATATTTTGGTGTCTGATATATTGCAGTTATTTTACTGCAAGTCTGTGCTAACATATTTTAAGTGTATTAATTATTGTTAATAAGCATTTTATCCAATTTTTCTAACCAATGAAAGATGTTTTATAATCTAACAAACACAGGATTTATTTCATGATTTGTTCTACATCAGACTTTAGTTCACACACATCTTGTCCTACTAACACTTCAAAGTAAAATAACTTTATTTAAACTACCTAAATTACCTCAGACTGACAAACAGCTGCAAATGTACATTAGCTCAGATTAGCTAATTAACGCTGACCTAAAATACCGTCGATTAGCTTTGGAATGCTAACATACATTCTGTGAATTCTGTGCTAAATTTAAATGACCTCACTGACTAGCTACCAATCCCTAAATGAAATTAGCTCTCATGGCTAGCGAACGCTTACTAAAATGAGATCAACACAGATCAAATTTAACTTTTTATCACAAATTACATTGTTTATTTACTATAGATTTATTAAAGCATTAAAATATATCAATAATTAAGTGATTTTCATAAATGTCTATTAATTAACATTATAAGCCTACAGTATTTGTACTGTTTATTATTTGCTGATCCATCTTTAGAATTTACTTCCGCTGTGAATCTGAAGTCTATCAGCTTGTGTTGCTTTTCACATCTGACTCTGAAATACTCAACAAAAATACTCATTATTTACGTATCCTTTAACAAAAGTCTTCAAGAGACGCTCATAAAAACAGGCTCGTGTGTCCTCTGTTCAGTTATTTGTTATTCACTAAAATTCATCTTTTTCAGGAAACACACCCTTGATTAGTAAAAGAGGAGCAAAAACACATTTAGACCCCAAAAGCAAAGTGGATTTTTTGGAATGTTGCTATACTTATGAGTACATTTGGTTCTCAAAGAGAGGGCTTTCTTTCTTTCTTTCTTTCTTTCTTTTTTTTTTTTGCATCAGACAAGAAATACAAATAAAGAAGGCAGAAACATCTAGAAAAATCTGTTATCAAACTACTACCAATTAGGCAAAAGTAGGAATAGTGTGCTTTAACTTTAACAATAGTCTGGCAGTGGTTGGAAGACACAAAACAAAAATACTTTTAAAGTGGTGTGACTTCTACAAATACTGTGTGGAAGATTGTTAGCAATATTAAATTGAAGAGTGGAGTATAGAAACCTGATCTCAAGCTTTACGCTGGCTCACGTTGGAATGTATGGCAGGTACAGCACTGGCTGAGTTTCTCAAAAAATCCAATTGTTTATTGTTTATTGGCTGGGCAAATGAGGAAAGATCCACACCAAGGAAAGCACTGCAGCCACAGCGGGATGGCTAAAGCAAACGTCATTTCTGGAAAAAAAAAAAAAGTTTAGATTAGAGAATAGACAAGTGATTATTTGATTTATTTATCCCCATTGAAGAGAACTGTCTAAAGTCTAACTGAAGAACTCTGATAAATTATTTGTCTGTTTCTTATTAATGCTTCATGTAATTCTAGATTTGAACCTAAGAAGGCTGAAGACCATCAAAATGCGCTAGCTACCAGCCGCTTATGTATAAAAGTGAGCTGAAATATCGGAAATGTTCTTTTGTACAGAACGATTTTCACACTTTTGTTACAGTTAACTGCATTATTCTTTGTATAACTTCGTAACTCTTCATAACACTTATATGTCTACAAATACAACAGCACCATTTAAACATGTTATTCCCAGTTTGGCTTGGACAGTAACATAACCACAAATGCAGTCGAGTCAGAGTTGTGGGGTGTGTGTGTGTGTGTGTGTGTGTGTGTGCGTGTGTTGTTTTCCTATATCTATGCAGTTATAAGTCAGTTGTTTACCTGCATGTGAAGGATGGGGCTCGACCGAAGTTTAGGGCCTTCAGGTCACAGCCATGTTAAATTTGTCTGTTTCATTGAAAGCAAAAACAAAAGAAGTTCATTATGAATAATATGTAATTAATATTGTTTACATTTTGTGAAATTTCGCTACCTGTGAGCATTGTTTATGATGTGGTTTGTGTATAGAATGATATTTTTAAGTTTTATATTTTAAGTTTATATATAGCGTCCTCATGGAAGCTGCTGATTCACATCATTAGCCTGACCTTCATGAGCTGAATTTGGTGTAAAATTTAAGTAAAGATAGCTCTGGCATTCTCATTGTTCACAACATGTTGGGATTGATGTTGTCAAGTTACTATATCTTTCAAACTGCAGCTGTGTTTTCCAAAAAAAAAAAAAAAAAACAGTTCTCACTTGGTTCCTTCTTCTGTGCCTCCATCTCCATCTGTTTTACCCTCCTCCTCCATTTTCTGTTCATCAGAGATGAGCTCCTGTTTCTTATGTCTGCGTATACACTTGATGATCACCATGGAGAGGATCACCATAGCCAGCATCCCTCCTATAGAAGCTCCGACTGCCACTGCAATGGTTGAGTCTCTGGGAGGAGGCACTGCACGCAGAACACTGAGTAAGTTCAGGTCATCAGGCTCAAGATCATTATGAACACATCACTGGCATTTTTCAAAACATGACAGAGCGTGTGAAGAGCTTTCACCATCCCGAAGGTTTTACTCCTCTTATACCTCAGCAATTTGCCCACAATTACATTTTTTTATTAATTAAAGTTAATTTTATAAGTTTATTTGATATTGTGAAATGTCTGCGAGATAAGTTAGATCCCGTTATCACTTATGTTATAGCAGTTACAAACAATCATCCCAGAAACCGCAGAGTGCAAAGTCCTCTGTCCTGTGGATGAAACCCTGCAGTGCTGACACTGGAGACTCCTTCCATAAAGGTTAAATAGTCTTCTTACAGAAAACATCACTATATAAATGATTATACGGTTTTCTTTGTTAAATAACATTTTTAAAATCCATTTATTATTATTCATAGGTTATGTCTTATTCTCCTGCCTTGAGCCCAAGGCTCCGGATCCACTGACCAGGATAAAGTGGTTACTGAAAGTGAGTGAGATTTTAATACATTTCTATAATTATATGTAATTTGTTATTTGTAGAATTCATTAATATTCTCTAGCAAAATAGGTCTACCTCTCATATTCATCACAATTTTTTAAGTTAATAAACAAAATGTAATAAGATTTTACTCTCAAAATTTTAAATTTTACTGAATTTTTGAAAGCTGATTGTGCTTTCACACTCCTGCTCCATTTTTCCATCGGTTGCAAAAGTCCTAGAGTGAGCGTGTGTAGAGTGTATGCGAGCGTGTGTAGAGTGTATGAGAGTGTATGCGAGCGTGTGTAGAGTGTATGCGAGCGTGTGTAGAATGTATGAGAGTGTATGCGAGCGTGTGTAGAGTGTATGAGAGTGTATGTGAGCGTCTGTAGAGTGTATGAGAGTGTATGCGAGCGTCTGTGGAGTGTATGAGAGTGTATGCGAGCGTCTGTAGGGTGTATGTGAGCGTCTGTAGAGTGTATGCGAATGTATGCGAGCGTCTGTAGAGTGTATGAGAGTGTATGCGAGCGTCTGTAGAGTGTATGCGAGCATCTGTAGAGTGTATGCGAATGTATGCGAGCGTCTGTAGAGTGTATGAGAGTGTATGCGAGCGTCTGTGGAGTGTATGAGAGTGTATGCGAGCGTCTGTAGGGTGTATGTGAGCGTCTGTAGAGTGTATGCGAATGTATG